>JAAGKR010003086.1:0-80339 GCA_011419295.1 Clarias macrocephalus
TTTTAGGAACCAAATATCCACTCAATATTAACTATACAGTATGTTTGAAAATTAACTATGTTTGAGTGCTAGGTTCAGTTGCTTGCCAGCTGCCATATAGTTAGATGAGTAACCTACTTAACTAAATGAGAGATGTTGCTAAGGCAGTAGCTAACCATGTGAGGGATGAAGCATAGCACCTGTGGTGAATGATGTTTCCAAGTTCAGAAGCCCAGCATGTCAATAGGCAAGGGGCTCCATGTCAGTAGGGGGCAGCATAGGGCTGTCAAACTTATTTATGATAATGGTAATAAAAAATGGGAAGAGGCCTCTTGCAAATCTTTGCTTAGGGCTGCAACAGACTCTAGAATTTCTTCTGCCCAAAAAGTTCTTTTTTTATTTGTAATGGTAGTGGGACGGGTCCCATAAAGCTATAACTCTTAGTTAACACAAATTACATAAAAATTTGCTAATTTCAGCTCTAATTAATGCTACTAATTGTGATACCGGTCCCTTACTTAACAGAGCGAAAGATAAGACAGTAGAGGGAGGAGCCTGAGTAATATATCTGCAATTCTATGGTACATTTACATATCAAGTAGGATGCATTGAAATGTGTGAAGTGATTGTGTGTAGACTCTGGAATTTTCAGATTACTTTGAGGGTGGCTTTGGTTTTTATATTCGATATATTTATTATTTATTTATTTATTATTTATTTATTTGCACTGGTCTGTTCTTGGTTTTTGTCTTGACCTGCTTTGAGCTTGATCTTGACTTTGTCTTGACCTGTCTTGAGCTAATTCTTGCCTTGGTCTTGACCTGCTTTGGGGTTGGTTTTGACTTGATCACAAAGTTTTGGTCTGATCTCATTTTCAAGACACATTTTCAAAGTCTTGGTCTTGACTTTGCCTCAATCTACTGTAGGTGATATTGATTACAATGATACTAACAAGACTGTAAATTACATTATAGCTACTTATGTTTATTTAAAACAATATGGAACAGACTTCTTTCTTTTCTTTATATCACTCACTCATCACCGCTTAATCCTGTATTCAGGGTCACGGGGGGCCTGGAGCCTATCCCAGGAGACTTAGGGCACATGGCAGGGTACATCCTGGACAGGGTGCCAATCCATCGCAGGGCACAGACACACACAAACACATACACTCACTCATTCACACACTACGGGCAATTTTGGGAATGCCAATTAGCCTAACTTACATGTCTTTGGACTGTGGGAGGAAACCGGAGTACCCGGAGGAAACACACCAAGCACAGGGAGAACATGCAAACTCCATGCACACAGAGACGGGAATCGAGCCTGGCCGGGGATCGAACCCGGACCCTGGCGGTGCAAGGCGACAGTGCTAACCACTACACCACTGTGCCGCCTTCTTTATATCACGGAACTAAAATTTTTTTTCTCTGATACAAATCTCACTCACAACAATGTTACTGATAACAAACATATCATAAAGCCAGCAACAGCAGCTGCAGTAAACAGAATGCTGCACAGTAAAGCATGCATTAATTTATGAATATATTAATCCAATGACAGTTTGTAAATGTGTTTATATTTGTGTGCCATGCGATGGATTGGCACCATGTGCAAAATGTACTCTGCCTGTCCCCTAAGTATACTGGGATAGGCTCCAGACCTCCAGTGACCCTGTATACAGGATAAAGTGGTGTAGATGATTGAGTGAGTGATTGAATCCATTCACTAACCATATAACCACATAACCATATGTACACTATTGTACAGGTTATTGAGCCACCCCTCATTTCTTCATGTTAAATTAAATAATGTAGATTAAGTAGATAAAATGGGAACAAATGTTTTACCAGGACAGACTGCAAAGTGCCTAAGACACAGTTAAAAAAAATAGGTTGTTTATGTAACAAACCAATCATGGAGCCCACAGAAATACTCCTCAAGACTACATTAAAGATGCATTAAAGTCTGGCTCTTTGGATGCAAACTATGAGGGTGTGTATGTAAGCGGTATACTGTATATACTATGTATTAAAATATTGTAAAACTACTTTACCTCATCTTTTTCAAGAGTAGGAATGTTGTCATTGATGTCCAAAACTTTAATCTCCACTGTACCAGTTCCTGTGTTACCATTGGGTGCACCATCCATATCTACACCTTGGACTATTAAAGTGTATGAATCATACACCTATATAATATAAACAAGAGATAAGAGACATCCATTCATTAGACAGTGCTATCTTAAGATCACTAAATTGGTGGCTCGTGCAATCATTTTGTTAGAAAACAAAACATACCTCCCTATCCAGGGAGTGCTCTTTAACATAAATCTTCCCAGTATCTCTGTCAATGGTAAACATTCTTCCAGATGCTTCTGGAATTTGCTTTAATATACTGTATGCGATTTTTGCATTGGGTGTCCCCTGTGCATCTGCATCCTCGGCGATTATCTGCATGACAGGGGTTCCTACGGTGTTGTTGAAAACATGGTATTAGGTAATTAAGAATGCAATGCAACATTGCACCATTATTCTGGTTGTCATAGTCTGTTTTAAGTCAAGGAAATTTCTGTTAAAGCACAGATTTGTAGCGCATACATACCTATTTTGCTGCATTCTGATACAGACCCTTTGAATAGCTTAAACTTTGGGGGATTGTCATTCTCATCTTCAACCTGGATTTTCAACCCGATTTCTTCCTCAGCCATACTGCCATCCTTGTATTTAGCAATCCCAGTCAGCTACAAGCAGATATCAAACAGGTATCTGAATAAAGCTCAATATACATAACATAAACATAACTGCAAATGGGAATTGTCAGTGTAAGTACTTTGAGACTTAAAACATGTGATCAACATTATATAGTAAAATATGTGAATTTTTGTCTTTCAACTCACGTTGTACTGTGGTATTGTCTCTCGGTCCAGAATGCCTGTAATTCTCACAAAGCCATTTTTTGGGTTGACGACAAACAGGTTATATGGGTCCCTGTCAGCACCAGGCCCTCGTAGGCCGTACTCAAATGGTTTAGCTTCAATATCTTTATCAGACCTGATCTAAATTAAATAAACAAAAGTAAATTGAGTTTAAAAAGTAATTTGTTTGGTATAAAGTAAAACCAACCAAATAAAAAAAGCATTTAAGTTAAACTTGGACTTGATGATATTTTTAGCCAATGAAGGCATAAAAGTGATTTCCAGTAAGCTTATGGTGATGAGACCCTTAACCAAAGTAAAACATTTGAAAGGTGTGAACTTTTTAAAGAAGGCAGTATGTCCGTGAATGACGATCCCCAGACGAGGTGGCTCAGAGCCCACTACGGTTGTTCACATAACAGTCGTTGATTAGAACGCCTGATCCTTGAAATTATGATGGATAACTTGTCTGCAATTTGTGGAAACGACGCATCTATATGTGAGAACTGTACACACAATTATTTACCAACACTGCTTGCACATTACGGTATCATGGCTGCGAGTTAGTGCCACATCTCCCATACAGTCCTGACCTCCCTCCAAGCCATTTCCTCAGGTTTGAGCCATTAAAGGAGTTCCGGAGAGGCCAAAGTTAAGCAAGCAGTGTGATCATGGCTCTGTATATTGTGAAAAAGTTCTTTCTTGATATCCAAGCACTAGTGAAATGCTGGGATAAGTGCATTACTGTAGAGGGATTAAGGGGCATGGCAATCAAAAGTCCTAGTTTGACTTGAACACCCTTTGTAGCATTCATCCCAATAATACCAGCTTGTCTCACTCCTGTGGACAAGTACAAGAACCTCCACAAGATGGAGCACTTCCCATGAACCTAGAAAAGCATGACCTGACAAAAGCACATTTCTTTAAACTAAGGTTTCCTTAAATAAAGCCGGAAATGTTCAGTTGAAAATTCTATATCCAGTACTGTAATGAGGTAAAAATAAAATGATTTGTCTAGAGAGTAATAGTTTCTCAAATATTTAAGAGTTTCCTTTATGCTGTTGTTGTTTTAACATTTAATTACTATATTGGTTTGTAAAAGCAGAAAACTCCTAATTTTTTAAACAAGAACAGGCTTCAGTTTGTTTTGTGAAACTATTTAGCTGTTCTGCCCTTATAGTCCAGTCTTTTTCACAAAGATTAACCAATAATCGCATTTTATTATATCTCAACAATACTGTGTCCTTGTTATTGTAAAACATATTTATAGTTATTGAAGGATCATGAATTATGGCGAATACTTTTCATGTTCTGTGTCAAAAGTAAAACTTTCATTCCATGTGCATGGAATGTACTTGATACCTTTTTTTTTTTTTTGCTTCACTTTTACTGGCTCATAGCAAGTTTACGTTTGAAAAAACTTGTGAGTCAAGTTCCTTCTAAAGTCTCAGGGGCATACTTCACCGGCTGAGTCTCGTTGTAAACTCCAAAACTGTTCTTGACATGTCAAAGTTATGTGAGAAAACTGATCTCCCCTGTCTACTTCCAGGCAATACTTTTCACATACTTTCAAAGGCTTAAATGTAACTTGCACGAATGTACAGTACTGTATGCTTACCTTCGCAATGTATGTTTGCTTTGTATAATCGTAATTTTCTCGAAGTTTTGTTGGTGGGAGAATCCACTCCCGCTTCTTTCTCTTGAGTCCAGCTGCAGTTTGTGCCACCTTAAAGATTAATATTTTAGTCATTTTTATGTTTGTGTGTATTTGTGCACCCATCTTTAATGTCTTGGAAGGCCCTGTGTGTTTTTTTTATATATATATATATTTAATTTTATTATATATATTTTTAAATAGTCTTTCAAAAAAAGAAGAAAAAAAAAAACACTAAATCGTCCTGATCTTGATAAAGTGCTTACTGAAGTTGAATCAATGAATGTCCATTGCACTACAGTTAGACAAAAAGACACCTAATTCAACTCACCATCAGGCATGTTACATGTAAAATGACCAAAATCAGTATTTTTGTAAGTTAATGTAGTTTAATAATAATAATAATAATAATAATAATAATAATAATAATAATAATATAGTTCAGTAAAACCAAAGAATGAGTCAAGTTGTTAATACCATAAATTATATTAGTTTATGCAAATTATGACCTTTTAGTCTACCCTAGAGACACTAACCAGTCCTCCTTTGTTTACCCTCAAACACCTGAACACACCCAAAACCTTACAGACGTTGTACCAAAAACAAGTGTACTAAATAATAAGTGATATTTACATTTCTTTCTTTCTTTCTTTCTTTCTTTCTTTCTTTCTTTCTTTCTTTCTCTCTCTCTCTCTCTCTCTCTCTCTCTCTCTCTCTCTCTCATCATGTTCACTAGGTGTTATACTCTTCACAGTGTCATGAGCCCATTTTGAGAAATCTAGGAGAGAGGTGAGAATACGCCCTTGATAGGGTGTGTTTAAATTTATCTGCAAATCAAATAACATCATGTCAGTAACCATGTACCCATGTTTTCCTATACAAGAAAAAAAGAAAAAAAAACTTGTATATTTGTCTCACTTAGTTTATGTGACATCTCACTGCATGCCAACGGAATGCTGATCTTTGTTTTGTTAAGGAACAGCTGCATCTCTTTGACCCAGCTCAGACATGTGATGATTTGAATACCTTATGAGATGAATTTCATGTTTGTCTTAACATCTGGCAACATCAAACGATATATTGTGGTGACTGAATCAGCTTTACATTGGCTTCTTTTAATTTTAACTACTACTGTTTCTACAACAGATACAAGCCGAGAGTAGTTTTATAATACAGGACAAAGGATATATGTCATAAAATATATATAAAAAATCGTTAGAATATTAAAAACTTGCATGTGCGCAAAGTTAAGTAATGCATTGCTGTTTAATGACCGCATTCTAAATGATCATATACATTTATTATTTTTAAATAAATCTGCTGATCCAAAAGTTTTGAAATGCAAACAGTCCTTTTTTTGGATGTTTTCTTAGTTAACAAAATTTATAATTAGCGAAACATTCTTAATTCGGTGATTTGTTTAGTATTTTAAAAAGGATTTCATACAGAATTAAATGTAGTAATGTCGTAACAAATGGAAGAATGTAACTCACCATTGTCATGAACATTACCAGGAGCAAACAAAGTCTTCCAAGTTTCAGGAAACCCATGATTACTGAGGGCCTGCAGTTGTAACAACCACTCTTTTCTCCTCTTTCTTCCCTCCCCTAGTTGGCTTCTGGCTGATAAGAGCTGGTTGTTTGTCTGTCAGTTGGAGTGGGGGAGATGCTAAGCATCTTATGACCAGACGTAAATTATCATTCTTGGTTTCGCCACACCTACAGGTGCAGAAATATTAATTTCTATAGGATCCCTAAGTCCCTCCCCTCAATGCAATTCCTATACCTATATCTACTGTCTTACTACTGTATACCCATACATTCATTCTAGTTCACACAGTAGTTTTACTAGCTTTTCCCCTTTGGCATATCATTCAAAACATCCAAAAGCAGTGTGTTATTTTTCAGGCCATAACGTAAAGGTTGTGCCATCATTTTATACATTAATTATTTCTTAATGAGTTGTAGCTACAGGTTTGTTTATTCACGTGTAAGACGCAGATTTACATAACCCTGCTTAGGCCAGAAAGAGTTTTTACATAGTCTGAGAAGGAGTGCAAGTGAAAACTGGGTGCTAGGACAGTGAATGAATCATTTTCTTTACAAGACAATATCCAGGTTGATAAACCTGATTGCTGTCATCAACACAACAATAACATCCAGTTTGCAACACAAAACAAATGATAGAAAAACTAGTACAGTTCAGCAAGACGACTGGCTTCTGAAGCCTGCTGACGTGCCATTTCAGCAGAGAAGGCTGATCTTAAGTAAGAAGAAATGCTAAAATGTCTTGAAACACTTTTTTTTTCCACAAACGCTTGCAAGTTTGTTAAATAATACAATGTCTGGAAGTAGACTTAATATTCACAACAAGGAATATTACACACATGCAGGTTATTTACAATTGTTAAAATATCACTTGTTGCATCTGATTGTTCATTTGGGAATAATTACAGTTTCTAATTTAAAACAAAATCTGATCTACAAAATATTAAATTAATTATTGGAACAAACACCTAGAGGATCATAAATGACCAGACTCTACAAATTACAGTATATCAATTTTTTTGTGAACCATTCATCCATCATCTACTGTATGTCACTTATGTTGGTTAGGGTTCCAGGGGACCTGGAGCCCATCCCAAATAACCTCTGGAACAAGGCAGGGTACACCCTGAATGGGGTACCAACTTCAGGGCACACCCATTCATACACTATGGGCAATTTGGAAATGCACCAAACACCATATAAACACAACCATGTTATTTTGCACTAAATTAAGCTTTTTCTCTCTCTTTTGAAAGTTTTTTCACTTCAAGATTTATGATCCAATTTAAGTCCAATATTTATGAATATATTATTTACGACTATAATATTTATGTGATTTTTTTTTCTATAAGTCTCACTAGCAAGTGGGTTTCTTATGACCAGCTGTTTAGTCCCAATCTTGTCATTTTTTTGTGTGAATAGAAATGCTCTTACTTTCACTATTAAACATACAGTAGTTATGTTTTTTTACTGTTGACCTTTTCTCATGCGACTTCACCAATTGTTTATACGATTTCCGACCACTTTTCTTACTCAAATTTTTATTTTAATAATTTTATTTAATAATTTTGCAGGTTTTAATAATGTGTTTATAGGTTCTTAACCCAGTTCTAATAATTTAAAATATTGTTTAGTTATTTTCTATGTTTGATACAGACCAACAACTTTTTATTTATTTATTTATTTATTTATTTATTATTTATTATTTATTATTTATTTATTTTTTGTTTGTTTTTTGAGTGGGGCCTGGTAGTGTAGATGGGTTGTTGTATTGGTGTTTGCGTCTGTAGTACTATAAAACTACTGAAATGTGTGACTATACTGTAACTGCCAGACCTACAAGGTGTGGCTGAAAGTTTGCAGCTCATTTTTTACAATCATGTCTGACTGCTTTTGGTACATTAATTCCTTTAAATGCTAAACTAGAGTAATCATTCAACCTTTCAAAAAGTAACTTAAAAAAATATTTTAATCTGAGAGTAGATATTTAATGTTCAAAGTAAATTCAACATTCCAAAGTGTGAGATTAGGCGATTAAGTATTCTTTTGTGTCAGGCAGATACTATGTTGCTCTGGGATATCATCTCTTCCACCTCTCTTCCAACATCATCATGTCACAGTACCACCAATTAAAGCGTGCATCAGATGTTAGTATGGAAATATACACCTATTATCTATTTTATAAAAACTATACCTCAGAGATTCAAAACCAGCAAACAGCTCATGATTAAAACACTATATGCACAAACATGTTATTGTCAACTATTATTCAAATTAATATGCTCCACAGTTAAAAGTTACAAAATATTTTTGATAGTAAAATGAACTATAAAAAACAGGTCTTAAAAGCAAAATAGCAAGTAGTTCCAACTGTTCACATTGCTCATATAATTGTGTTGAAAATTCTGTGCCAAGCAGAAAGATGCCTCAGGAAAAATGGACAAGATGACACATGCAGTAATTGCACTGCTATCATGAGAACGGGGAGCTTATACAGTAGAGCTAATCTCAATCTTGAGCTATTTTTCAAATAAGATATGAACTAGGATTTCACAGAAAATCTAAAATCAGGATACAAGCATTTTAATGAGCAAATCTAGTGTGTTCACGATTGTTGGTCGTGGTGGTATTTCGGCTGCTCCCATCAAGGTGTCACCACAGCAGCCACCATCTGATCCACTTGAGACAGGTTTTTAATGCCACGTTCTCTTCCTGACTCAAGCCCGGGCTTGGGACGGCTTTAAAGATTCCTACATCCAGTGGCTGGGGTTGGGCATTGAATGGGAATCAAACCCAGGCCTTCCACATTACCGTTGAGAAGCCAACCACTTAGCCACCAGTGCCCACGTAGGCATGATTAAGACAAAGCAGGTGAATAAATCTGCTTATGAAAACATACCAAACCCTGAAAATGGGCCCTGGGAACAAAGCAAGAACATTTCCTGTGGCATACCTGTTTCAAGTCATACTGCCAATGATAAATGGGTAACGATAATGACACACACTTAATCTGACCCATAAAGGAAAAAGTGTAACAATATACTTTTCACTGCTAGAGCTAAGTGACATTGCTACAGTAAGTGCCTTAATTCAATGATATGTGTCACAGATCCCTATCTCAAATGGCTCTAATAGACATGCTAGACCTTATAGTATATTTAGTGTCTTATTAAGGAATTGTATACTAGTTGTATACAATACATCTATAATTACATATATCAATATCTAGGGCCTGAAGCCTTTACCAGGGCACATGGCCAAACACACTCACACACCCAATCATATAAGAGGATTTGGAGACACCATTCAGCCTACAAAGCATGACTTTTGACAGGGAGAGGAAACTGGAGTACCAGGTGAAATCACAGTCAAGTCAAAATAACTTTTATTGTGATTTCAACTGTATACACTAAGTACACAGTGAAAAGAATAGTAAGAGGCTACATAAAACAACACACAAGAACTACAGGAGACAACATATCTACAGAGAGGAGACAAGATTCAAACCTCAACCATGGAGGTCGGAGGCAACAGTGCTGGCTACAGTGGACCAAGTTTACAAAAAATACAGATCATAAATGATACAGTAGTTCATGTAGATCATGAATGAAATGGCTTTCATTAAAGTAAACGAGGGCCATATCAAGGATAACTTATTTCTTCACACAAATTGACCCTTAGAGACTGTTTTGCCTTTGCACTAGACCTTAACCTTTGTCCTGAAATGTGTGAATAGACTTCCAGCTCCACCAGCTACTCCTGCTCTGCCTCCAGCAGCTCTATGGCCCTGCATAATGCCCTGCAGACATTCTCCTGCAGTGACACCTTCAACAACCCCACCCAAATGGTTAATCCCAAGCAACAGTTGAAAATAGGTCTAATGGTTCACTTGTCAGAATTGTACACATATTTAATGGCAAAGATCAATGTATTCAATTACATCTTTCCAAAATGCAGACTGTAGTATTGCTTATTGTCCTCCCACTTTACAGCATATGGTAGCGATAACCTTTGGGCTATGTTCTTGTCTATGCTTGTCAATGTTATTATCCAGCTTCATTTACTCATATAAGGTGAAACATACAGTATGATTTTCCATCAGTGAAAAATTCTTAGAAAGAACACAATCAACCCCTATTCAAAAGTGGAATAAGTAGAAATCCCTGAGCAAGGTTTTAAGTTTTCAAGAGCAGGAAAGTTTGGATGATTTAACACAAAAAGCTTTTTTCACACATTTCATGAGTCTGGTCCCTCCCCATTATCATCACTTTTACCTGTGTCATTTCTTTTTCTGCTGTTGACTCGGCTTTCCGTTTACAGATCCACCTTGGTGAATCCTGTCTGCTTGTGTAACCATCACTTTTATTTCACACAGTTAGAGTGCAGATGAATAACCTTCCAAACCAGTGTAGCTGTGTTTAGTGTATTGTAGCTTTTATTTATTGTTTATTGGAAAGGATGTCAGTGGGTATACACAGCATTAAGCTGCAGGTATCTAGACATTCTGCTTTTCCTTTTGTTTTGAAAAGAAACAGATAAAAATCTACTGTCAGATGTTTATGTAGTCTCGATGAATTAAAGTGCATTTAAGCATGAAAACAACAAAGTGAAATTTTAAAGATGGTTATACGGGCATGGCATGATCACATTTCTAGGAGAGCACATTATTTTGGGGGGGGGGGGTGCATAAAAGCACTATTTCTATTTTTAAAAAAAAAGCTTTGTTTTTCTTTTGCTTCACAATATGGTTGTCATACCAGTGGGTTCAGACTTTCCTATTGGTTCAACTTTGGTTATTGAACTTAATTGGTAAACAAAATTATTTTAAGATAAATAACGAAATAACCATGAGTTATGGATTGAGTTTAAACACAAGTTTCACTATGACTTCTTTTTTCTTTAGAACCATGCCTGTACCTTTAAGAACTGACAATGTTGCCCTTAAGCATTACTATAATTATCTATAAATGAAGGGTAGAATGTAAAGCATGCACATAAATGAAATGACTAACACAGCCTAGACAGGAAATTCTCTCTATGTCGTGCTATATACTGTATATATAGTATGTACATATTTGTTTAAACTAATTTAATTAAAACTTTAATATTTTAAAATTTCATTAAAACTTTTTTTTTTGTTATTGCAACAAAAATACAAACACATAAGAAATATTTCAGCTGTTAGTTTACCTATTTTAAGTAACTGTTATATAATAATTAGTGATTTTGTCTGTAGTTTGTAAACCAGAGGTTCATAAACTTACAATCAGGTGCTCCTTTAAAAGCAAAAAATATTTTTCAAAATGACCATTTTTTTTTGAAAAACTATTCAAATAAAGCTCATTATTTAAATGTGTTCAGTAATATTTTAACTATTTTGTTTCTGAAATTTACATTGACAAAACACATTGGGTCTGTCAAAACTGTTAGTTCTAAACTGTTTGTTGAGTTATGAATTGAGGTTTTGATGACTTATGAATGAACAAACAAGCAAATACCTATATAATAATAATAATAATAATAATGATAATAATATGTTACAAAATGGTGGCGTAGTGGTTAGCACTACGTGGGCTCCCATCTCCATGTTTGAGGGTTCAAGCCCTGCCTCAAGTCTGTAAACATAGACGTTCTTCCCGTGCTTGGTGTGTTTCCTCTTGTACTCCGGTTTTCACCTACAAATTAGGCTAATTTGCATTTCAAAATCGCGTGGTGTGTGTGGCTTGGGTGTACCCCGCCTTGTGCGACCAGCTCCTTGGGATATGCTCCAGGTCTCTTGTGGCCCCTGAACAGATATAATAATAATAATAATAATAATAATAATAAGCGGTATAGAGCATGACTAGGAGAATAAATATGTGTATATATAATATTTGATCCACTTAGCCGGACAATACAATACTGGACAACAATATACTGTACACTCAACGATGCAGCTACTGTAAGTGCTGCAGCCTGTACAAAAGGTGTGTCAGTAATTTAATTTGCATTAACACATTAGTGATAACAGACATTTTTCTAGGGTCAGTCCCTCATTCACTAGCAGTAATTACTTTATCCTGGTCAGGATTTTAGTATTGTCAGAGCCTGTCCACTGAACACTGGACATGAGACAGGAGCACAGAGGATTTGGGATACCAGATTTATCTCCATTACCCTGTTTTTTATGTGTTTTTTTATGTTTATTAATTCCACCATTTATGGGAAATGATCCTAGACAGATCCTAGCCTCATCTATTGATTTTTTTTTCTTTTATTGTGGCATGGAAATGGCATAACAAGAAAGGATCCATTGTTCTTCCATTTTGACTGTTTGTTCTCATGCAGTGGGTTAGTGATCCAGATTTTTGATGATCTTGTGACAAGCACATATCTTTGTGGATCAATAAGGCTGAGCTTTAAATTTATGGCATGGGCTAGGGGTATGCCTTTAGCAGAGACAAGACCACATGAAAAAAGTGTATTGCAAAATAAAATCAGAGCTGGGCACATGTCTCCAGGTTCACTGAGTCCACTACTCCTTGGTGTTAACATGCAGAAGTCAGGTTCTCTCCACAAAATTAAAGTTACTAAATAGGGAGCCTACGGAGTAAGCGGGGAGTGACAGCAGATTAAGGCGCATGCTGTGACACTACTTAACAATTCGCCAATCTGAGGCTATAGGTGACTGTGCATTCAGCAAACTTAAACTATATGCGCTCTACAGCTTAAAAACTATATTCACTCCACAATGTTTCAAGAAGCACTCAATAAACTCTAAGAGAAACCTGGTTCAAAGCCTGGACTTTGAGGACATCATTAGAGACTTTGCTGCAAGTTAGATTATGTGTAGTTGGACCTAAACACTAGTCTGCAAAACATCACGTCATTAATTTATTAATTTTTCAACCTATGATTTGGGTCCGTATTGGCCAAGCATCTCAGAGTAATAAATCGCTCCTAAGTGGCCAAAAATTCTCAGAGTAAAGCAATTTTAGTCTTACTTTTAGGAGTAGAATTAGGAGCACAAACTAATGGAATCACTGCTTCTGAACTGGATCTTTAACTTTACTTTTTCCCTATGCACACACCCACCCATACACACATGTAGTCACAATGTTATAGTAAACAGTACAGTCGGCCACGGATGTTGACTATACGAGTGACACGCACACTGAGACTAAATATAAGAGATGATTACCCACAATCCCGCAACACGAGCAAGAGAAGAACTATTTGCTCAGTCACGTAAAAAGTCAGATAACTCATTTGGCATGGGAAAATGCACTGAAATACAGATATATGAATGAATACTGTAAATAATTGGTTATCAAATTACATTGACTGTAGACGACAATAGTATTGTACCAGATCAAGTTAATTAAATGCCCTTTTTTCTTATTAATGGTGAGGAACTAGTTGGGGAAGAATGGAGTGATGTGGTCAAAATTCTTGCAAAGCACCTATAACCCTTTCAATATTGTTTGCAATGCTGCCCTGACATTTTTATTGGCTGACCACTAACAAAATTTGCTAAGATGTTTTTCTTAAATTCAATGAAACGCTTGCACATTTCCTCTGTAAGTTTTTCCACTAAAGAGCCCCTTCAATTGCTGCTGCTTTGCTGACCATTGCATGTGTTTGGCAGACAGCATGTCATTTCACCTTCGATCTACTTAATGTCAATCATGCAGACCAAAGCAGTCTCAATATGACAGACGCAACAGAAAATGCGTACTGTATCTGCATAACTGCAGGCTATTTGTCTTTACCTCAAACCTGTTTAATATGTGTAACACAGTCTTTTGAGGAAGGTTCTATCAAATTATTTTGCAAGACTCTGGACCTCCACAGCCTCCACAATGTTGTGTAGAGAGGCGATCTCAGATAGACAAGCTGAGCAAATTTCAACACTAGCAGGAGACAGTACATGTATTTCTGTGTGTTGGCTACTTAGGGAAGCCAACACAATATAAGTCTTGATTGTAGTACTCCTGTCAGATTTGTATTTGTTTGTTTAAATGGCATTTAAGGACATTTTAAGTGCAAGTATTTCATAAGCATAGTCTTCAGTCATGATCTCTGATGAAACGTTATAACTGTTTAGTGGGAGTAAATGTGTCATTGATATGGGTTTGAGAGTATGATGGAGTGTCAGAGTGTATATTATACACATGGACAAAAGAAACAAATGTGTACACAAAAAAGTATGTTTTTATCAGACAAAAATTCAGATTATGTTGACAGTGATGTATAGTCAACATTGCCCTCCTTTCATATCCAGCAAATCCACCTGAAGGTCTTACATCTTCTCACATGTAACTCTGGGATACCAGCAACAGTAGCGGCTGCATTTTCAATAAAATTTTTCAAAACATTGTATTAGTCTGTCTTGTTTTGACAGCAGTCTCTGTCAGTCTTTTCATTGTCAGTGTCGAACAGCAGTGGAACCAGTTGTTCGGAATCTGTTCCATAGCCTGGAAATGGTATTCTTGGCAACTTCAAACTTCCTGTGAAGTCTGCTTGCGTTGCATTGAGTTGAAGCATTCCAATGGTCTTCCGTCTATTAGAATGTTTTCCTTACCCTTTGATATTAAGACATTCCAGTTGAACATGTTCACACGGGAAAGTTCATGCACATGCACAGCGCCCCTTGAGAAGATGTGAGTTAGGATATAAAGTAATAACATAAAAAGTCCATGATAGTGTAATACTGTGTTACTTTAAGTATACCTTCCCTGTGTTTGTAATGTAACAAGGCAGTTTCTTTTTTTATAGTACCATGTTTCGCATGTTGATGAGTGCATGCATGTTTAATTGTGTGCGCGTGTGTGTGTTTAAACTCCTTTTGTATGTCTTAACAGCCAAACATCACATCAGTTTGATTGTAAAATAAGACCTCTACCCTACAAAACTGTTAGAGAAAAGTTTGTGCATCAGTTATTTGACTTACAATGGTGTTAAGCATGTGTACCAAAATATTGTTTTAAAAATATTTTGGTTATATAGTCTGTTCAAGCCTTGCCGGACCACATACACATTCTTGGTCTGAGAAGATTCTAATAGAGTTCTCCGATCAAAGACTGATGGATAGTTCAAACATGGCAAACAAACAGCTTCTCACACACAACTTGTGTATCTCTTGTACAGAAAGGGATCACTCATCTCTTGGGTATTGTAGCATTATCTGTCTGCTTGAGTGAGGAAATCATGTGCCAGCATTGCACACAGTTTAATCTCAACTTGCTATAACACAAATGTTCGGATGCTCCACAATCATAGAATTAACAGGTAAAATACATTTACCTTGCTTTACACATCTGCTTTATTTCTGCTTTATTAATGGTTATACAATGAGATTAGAGTCCTGTTGTTCTTAAAAATTCCAACATCTTACACATTAACGACAAACATAGACAGGTTAAGTGCTTGTTCTAGGAGTAGTGGAAAACAGATTATAGAATATAACTATAAAGAGAGAGCCTTTGACTGAATCAAATACGTTTGGAAGTTGCAGTCAAATCTGTATTCTTTCAAGGTTGAATTTCAAGCTAATATTGATATTAAGTATAAATAATTTGAATGAACCAATCGTTTTATATTACCACAGACAGGCAGATCCACAACTTTTGTTTTAAATCATATAGGGTAAAAAAAAAAAAGGCGAAATCATAAGGAAAGCATGAGGAACTGGAATTGGCTATTAAAGATCACTGCTCCACAACACAACTGTCAGACACTTTCACGTCTTCATCACACACTAAGATAATCAAGACTCAGGAGCAGACACATTTATCAAACACAATTGGCATAAACCAAATTAGACAAACACTGTGAGTAAAATTATATGAGCTATTGGAAAAACAAACAAAACTGCAAAGCAACATGCAGTGTTATCAGGCCCTAAACAGACAGTATAGCGTTGCAGACTATCTGAGCACGGTAACTGACCCAAAGTTGAGAAACCCTGATGAAGTTCAGATTCAGCAAGCACCATAGAGACGGAGTGACACAGACAGTCCTGGCTGCTTCAAGAGACGAAACTGTACTAGCAATGCACAATCGGTAAAAAAGAGACAAAGCTGTTCTTTCACAATGAATGCCCTAAATATCACCACATTCGCACTGAATTCTTCACCAAATTCAATCAAATCATCCCCAACTTTAATTGCCCCACCTACTGGGGTTGCACAGAGAGCGCTTCACACTAGCAGCACAGAACACACACCTGCCACTGATGATCTCAAACACACACACACACACACACACACACACACACACACACACACACACACACACACACACTATATATATGCCCTTATTATTTTATATCAAATTCTATTTTATAAAATTCTTTTTTTGTTTCTTTTTTTAAACTATATTCTCCCGTTGTTGTTTTTTTTCTGACTTATTCTTCTGAGCTTTGGCAATACTAATGTAAATATTTGTTATGCCAATAAAGCACTTTTGAAGCTTGATGGTGAGAGAGATACAACCTCATGTGTGCATGTTTCCTTCCTGATCTGCTTCGGCTACCACAGTGTTGCCCCATGTTTTGCGACTTCCGACCTAAGATGATTTATTTAATCCATGACGAGCGACAAGCCAGCATGAGTCGCTTCAATTTTCAATGCTCGCTTGGTTGCTTTTGTGACTATAGTGATTTGTTCTAGCTTTTTGATCCATTTTCACTGTGACTTATCGTTTTGTGAACTGTCTGTCTTTAGTCCTTCTCAGACATGTGATATGTAAGGTTCGTCATTCATCAGTCCACTGTTCATCTTGTTTTAAATCCTTTTTTTTTTTTTTTTAAATACTTGTACATCACGTTGTGCACCAGTAGGGGTGTGATGTTTGTTTTTTTTCTTCTTCTTCTTCTTCATCCTTTTCGCTTTAAATCTTTGCTTTGACTTAAGGTGTTACACAAACCTTAGCGTTTACTTATGCTGTGCAACCTAATGAGGAAGAGAGAGAGAGAGAGAGAGAGAGAGAGAGAGAGAGAGAAGGGTGTGTGTGCAAATGTGAGATGAGTTATTGCATACACTACATCTCCTGAAAAAAAACATCTGACTCACTCATTATTTGTGCAACACATCAAGCAGTAAATTATATATAGGTTTGAGGGTGCATGTAAAAGAAATTTGTTACATTTAAATAAGAGCTTGAATGACTACAACCAGAAGAATTATATTACACAAATGATGACTAATTTATGGTCAGGTAATATTTTGTGCTTTTTTTTATTACCCAAAAGCCATTATAATCCATTATACATTATAATAAAAGAGACATTAAATAAACTTTTTTCCTCAAATTTTTTTTGTATTTTCTTTTATTTATTAAAATCTGCAATAAATGAGAAACTTATCCAAGTGGTTCCAGTTTAACACCCACAAAGCAAAGCTTAAACTTTCTCTTTGACAGTAAAAGGCCATTTTATTACAAAATACACTCGTGTTACTGATGACATGTCTTGAAAAATCTTTACATTAATAAAAGACAATAATATTCTACCATTTGGAGTTAGGTTCCTCTTATAAAACATACAAAATATGACAATAACTCCTATTTGACCCTAAGAGAACATTACAGATTGAGTGCTCCCGTATTAAACCAGTACCCAATATCCCTTCATCTATGGTGAAAGCATTTTAAAGTACAAATAGACATCTGTTAGAAAATGAACCTGTACATTCATTTGTAAAAAAAAAAAAAAAAAAAAAAAAACCATATAATCATAAAAAGATCTGCCAACATGCTTTAAAAATTTCTTTACATCCTGATTCTCATTTTTTTTTTTTAATATAACACATGAAAACTAACATTTGGAAAGGTTTTAAGAGCTAAATTATTATGATTTACCTCAAGAACGAAACATCAGGTGTCCCAATGCAACAGTATATATATATATATATATTATGAATATCTAATTGTAAAAAGACTAGATTGTACAATGTAGTCCTTGTGCTTGTGTTAAAGTAAAATGTGCAACTTTTCTTTTTCTTTAAACCAAAAGCATGTATTAGTGCCTTTATTTCTTTATTGTTTGTAATGTTACCATTATAAAAGTAAGACAGCTGTCTCCCTAAAATTGTGACCAAATGTTCAACTGTTCTGTTGTACAAATACAAACATTAAAAAAAAAGCTACTACCTACTACATATTTTTCTTACCTTTTATGATAAAGTGACTTAGTAATTTCAAAATGAACCCTACACTGATTAAACAGTCTGTTGCTCTTTTTTTTTTTTTTTTTTTTTACATTTGTTGATTATATTTTCTTTCTAAGAAAAAGGAATGGAATATCAGTAAAATGAAATCCAGCAAGATTAACTCCTCCTGGACAAATTTGGAGGGCCAGTCTGCTGTCCTTAAGAAACAGAATTCCAGTTTTACAGTGTTCTCTGTGAAATCTGACCTGATGAGCCAGAATAATAACACTACTAAAGCTTAAATTTGCATTGTTGGTGTAGTGTGTAACCTTTAAGCAGTGCAATTTATATGACCTTTGATTGCATACTGATAGTTAGTACCAAAAAAAAACACAGTAACCACCCAAACAAACAAGATTTAACAAAAGAAGTAAAACAGGACAACGACAACCCATTACACAAGTGAATTAATAAAAAAGGATGACAAGACATATGTGTACAGTGTATGAACTAATGATGTATATAAGAACTTTTCAGTATCAAATGCTTGTATTTTAAGAGCATTGAGGACATTTACCTCAGACTACTGGTGTTGTGTTCAGTGTTAGAATGTGTATCCATCATTACATGTTGGTTTTCACAACCTTCTTCTCTTGGACAACAACCTTCCTAGAGCCTGGAGGTCCAGGCATAGTGTTCAATCCAATAGTCCCGTTCAGGGGGGTCCTTATTTCATGGATCGATGGTGTATTCATGGTTATTGCCCCTCCGTGCAGGGATCCAGAAGTGATTCCTGAAGTCCCTCCTTGCCTCTCCACTACATGCAGCATACTCTGCGAGCCTCCAGGAACAGGAACACTTCTTTGGAGAGATCCAGGGAATGTGGCCCCTCCTTGCCCTTCCATCAACAGTACGCCTTGAGAGCCAGAGATCCCCCCTCTCTGCAGTGTTCCCTGGAGCACTTGGCCACCTTGTCCACCTGCATCAACCATAAACAGCTGCGATCCAGACAAATTAGCTGACTGGAGCATGCCCGTGTTCAGTGCTGTAGTGGATCCTCCGTGCGTTTCCAACAAAACCACTCTGTCGCCACCACCAATTGTGCCTTGTGCCGCAACACCACCCTGCACCAGGACTCTATCAGTCACTGGAGCGCTGTTCAGAACATACATCCCCTGGGTTAGTCCCATGGTAGGCCTTTCAGCTAACAGCACAGTGTTAGACACCTGAGGTTCCACCATGTAGTACATTGGTTGCTGCTGCATCATCAGGGTCTGGGTGGGAACATTGATCAGAGTCTGGACTGGATTCATGTCAGACACTACATGGGTGTTTGTAACTACCATGTTTTCCTCTGTTGTACGCATGGAAGAAGGTGCTTCAACTTCGGCTGCAATGTTGACAGTGTTGGCAATGTTGGTGTGCGTGGAAATTGATTCAGAGTGATCTATGAGGGGTTTTGGAGGAGGAGGGGTGGGAGCAGCCGTTGTGAATATTGTGCCTCCACATATCTCAGCCAGGGTAGTGAACTTTGGACCTAGGTTGTTAAGGAACTCCAGATCATTGTCAGCTGCCAAGTCACTGCAGCAGCCTACAGAACCCGCAGGTGAGCCCCGACCCTCAAACCCAAATGAATTTGGATGGTCTTCAGTTGTGGTAACTAACTCCTGACTTTTCTGCAAGAGACAAATAGGGATGTTAAAGCACTAAATTTCAATATGGTTTACTGTATACTAACCTAATGTGTCAGCACAATAGTTTGGCAGCACCAATCTTAACACTACAGAGGATTTCCTGTAATTAAAACATACATTGACACAATATAGATGTGACTGATGAGTTAAACCATAAAGCATACAGTAGGATTTTAAACTCTTTTACCAGCCTGGTTTTTTATACTATTTATATAGTTTAAAGTACTTATTATTTAAGGATATATTATTTAAAACTAAAAATTCTTTTTTTTGCTATTTCAAAAGGTAACACATGCTTCCACAAAGGCCTGTAAATCCATCCAAGCACATTTCTATCCTACTTTTTTATACTAAAGCAGGCAAATAGCTCTAGTTTTACTTTGAATAATGTTAACGTTAATGTTGAATAACACGTTATGCTTCATGTACCCTGACGGGGAAAAAAAAAATCTATATATTGTAAAATATAATATTATATATATATAATTTCCACATATGGGAGATTAGTGCTGATATTTATTAATATATTGCAGTATATGAATAGACCATGTATACATATTGCAATGAATATAAAAAAAACATTATATTTATACTTATAATTGTTTTATTGAAACATTATTGAAACTTTACGCATGTTAAGAATTATACACTACACTGTTTGTGTATATTATGAATATATATATTTTTTTATAGGAATATATTTTTTCTTTGAATAGTTAGTGTAGCAACGAGGAATATTAACATTATAAAATCTTTTCAATTTACCGGTAGATCAGAAACACTAAATCTTTTAATATACTGACAGGTAATATATAGAGAAATATATTTTCTTTGTGTAAGGGTGTACTTTGTTGTCTCCACTTACATTTGTGTAGTAATGATTCAAGAACACTTCGCCGAGGGCCATTCCAGTGTCATACGTAGAAAACTCATCCATCATAATCGCATTGCTCCCGCGGTTCCCAATGCCAATCCCTTGATCTATGTAAGCCACGTCCGGTGCATAGCCTCGACCATTAATGGTGCTTATCGTGTACCCAGCACCCCCTCCAGCTGCAAAAGCAGCTCCTCCAATGGTTCCCATATAACTACCTTTTGAGGGAAAGTGAATGGTCGAGTTCATTCCAGCACCATCAGTATCCGTCATCATCACATTCACATCCTGTCATAGGTAGAAATAAATTAATTTGAAAAGCATATAGTATGTGAGATAAATATTCAATTTGTATCACAGCTGCATTTTAAGGTTTAAATGGCACTTTAACTTGAATGTTATATAATACATATATCCTTATATTTGCTACATGTAATTCATATTTTCACTCTATACTTACATATAATATATTTACATGGTAGACTTGCTTATTTATGCAATTATTTAATCAGCTAATCATATGGTGAAAGAACAATGCATTAAATCATTCAGATACAGCCCAAGTTAGTTTTCTCAGTATCAATGAGGCAGACAAAAAAAAAAAAAAAAAAAAACATTCTTTGAGACAGGTGAATGACCTGCATGGTCTGAGTAGACAGGAAGTCATGGGCTACAACAGCAGAATTTAATACAACACCACATTTAATACTGGATAAATAACAAGTGGAAAAGAACCAGGTAAATCTGTCTTGTTTGGGTGAGTCTGTGCCCATGCTAGCTTCAGATTAAATGTCGAGGCTCGCTTCCTGGCAGCTCAAACAAATCCACCCATTCTCCCCTGGTTTCTGTTATCAATAACGCCTTTAACTGATGCTCACACAGTTTTTTACACCATTCAGCATAAACTCTTGAATCTGCTGATACCAGTGAATGACTAAAACCAGCCCGCCTTGTACCAACAACCATGCCACGGATAAAGTCCAAAAGATCGCACTTATCATTATGATGTTGGTCCATATTACCAGAAGCTTTTTGATTTTAAGCATCATGCTGCTTAATGAAGTGGACAGTGAAAAGGTTTACCAATAGCTTGTGTTTTCTCTCTTACCCTGTCTTCTCCCTGCCCTTCTGTATTGTAGGAAATCAGATGCTCTTTAGTGTCAAAAGGCATTTTTGAGAAGTCTTCCAAGGTCAGGGCGCCTGTTCCACACTTACAGAAAAGCAGCAGAAGTGGTATAACTGTAAAAAGAAATGAATTTATCAATATGATAAATGTATTGACCAACTACTTAGATCTTTCACATACAGGATTCATTAACAGAGAAAATAAGTAGTGATGCAGGCTTTTGTTACAGTCCTTCGTTAGTGTGTCAATGCAAGCAAGACAAATAGTTACTCACGTAATAGCATGAGAAGTCCCAGTAGGAGCAAACCAATTCCGGCAGAGCCAAGTACTGAGTTCTTTAAATCACTCCGAGTGGTGGCACATGTTCCTGAGTTATCACATGTGCATACATCCAGCTTTAGCACCTGCTTTTCTTCACATGACTCCCCCTGCTGGTCACGAACTTCCAGAGTCACCTTTTGAGGACCTGGCCACGGGCTATCTTGTGGCTTCAACATGGCGGTTGTGTCTACAATATTATGATAAAGTTTTTGTTTCTGTATTACACCATGTAAATAGCAAAGAAAATTAAATACTGTCTGCATTCATTTGTATCAGTAAGTAACTTTTTTTTCATGAAAATATGTTGCGATAATAGCAAAAGCCCACATGCTAATGCAACCGTTTGTTCTTCATTTTAACTAAATTCAAATCTCGATTAGAAATAATGAGCATCTAAGGCATTCTTATCAGAAAATATGACCCTTTGCCTTACATCTGTGAGCAGATCAGTAAAAAAAAAACCAAACAAAAAAAAAACCATACCATTTAAATGCTCCACACTCCATTTTCCATCTGACTCTTCAGGGATGACGATGAACGTGAAAGGACCGGCATTTGGAAAATCATCTTTGTCCTCTGCAGTGACATATAATACTTCCTGAGTGGTGCACATCGTCTGTGTTTGATTTTTCAGGATAGGGCAGTGGTCATTAAAGTCCTCCACCTGGATGGCGACAGTACCCGTGGCCGTCTTACCGGGCATGTCTGTAACGGCAGATAAAATCTGTTACACACTGAATAGCACATTTTGATGCACTTTTAAAGTACAAGTTACTACTGTATTATTAATGCTTGATCTATCTTAATACACAATATCATCGTCTTTTATGGCCCTGCCTGTAGGACAAGTGTTTCCAAAAACCCTACAACAAACTTTTATTACTATTTACAAAAGCAAAGCATTTATGCTCTAGTAGTGATTTATACAGCAGGTGTTCCTGAAATCTAAAACGTGTACAGGGCGAATATGCTAACCCTTTATCGCACTTGCTTTATTCCTATACAAACAGAGAAGAAAACAATTTTATGTAGTTTAGCTCTCATTTGCTATTTCTTTTGTCAGAGAAATAAATACCTCCCCACCCCCCAGCCCTCAACCACACAAAAGTTGCTTGTCATCAGCTTTTGTAATGCACTTTGGCTGTGTACTGTATGTAGGCGCTATAGCTCCCCCTAGTGAGGCATGCCCAAACCTTCTAATTATTAAGGTATAAATAAGTTTGTTACATACTGGACAGGCTAAATATACAGTATACATTTACATACAGTCAAACCTGGAAAGAAATATATATTGCAGTCAACATTCTATTTCTAGGTCACTACTTAAATGTAAGCAAATATGTGATTATACCTTCTATTAATGCATAAGTTGTGTTAAAAAGAAAATGAGTTTCATACAGAAGCCTTTCACTAGGGGTCTTAAACAATTGCACTCTACATAGGATTTTCCCTGTAATATTGATTGATATTCAGTCATTCTTTCTAAATTAAGTAGAATATAAACCGTTCATGGTGTGCACTGCAAAGATACACTATATAAGGTTAAGAGAATATTATCTGTTGAAAGAATCAAGAGAGTAAAGGTCAGTTAGACACCTTGACTGATGCAAAGGATTTCTGCCATGTAAGTCCCATTGACCAGGTACGGAGACTCTCGGTCTGGTACTTTGTTCAATTTGATTTCACCAGTTGTCTCATCAATGGATAGCCAGTTGTCTCTGTCAGAGCCTTTAACATATCTGAGAGAGGAAAACCAGAAGTATAGTTTACATACTGTACTGAGATGGGTGAAAAGTAAACAAAAAATATGAAGAAATTAGTTCAGAAACATAAAGAGATATTCGCAGACAGATCCTGCTATCAATTAAAAAGAACAAAATTAACAAAATAGGACTCACTTGACTCCCTTGGCAGGCAGTCCTGTGTCTGAATCGGTAGCAGTGTATGTCGTGAGGACTTTTTTTATATCAACACCCTGGCCATTTTCAGAAATCGGAATTGCCTTCACTTTGGGGATGAAGCTTGGGCCTTCAGGCTGGTTCTTTACATTAACATGCATATTGTAGATTTTACCAGAAGATCCTCCTGACCCACCGCCTGTCATTCCTGTAGCCCCCATTCCCATTCCCGTTCCAATTCCCATTCCCGTTCCTATTCCCATTCCTGTTCCGATTCCTACTCCAGCAGCTCCTCCTCCTCCTCCTGGGGATACAATCGGGTGATTCTTACAAAACCATTAAAACATCACAGCACTAATAATTTTAAATACAAAATGTGTAATTTAGTAATATAAAAAAGCATCAGAAAAAAGACAATACTGTTGTCAATCTTGCACAAATGTGTAATTTCAACAGAATAATGAATAATTTTTCTATTTTACTGCATTTTCTGCTAAAATTCTCATTACTGCAATGCATCTGGCTATGTTTTGAATCTGTGTTATGTTGTAATTTAAACAAATTGACAGAAAGGGAAAAAAAAGAATGTTCTACTAGATTATTTCAGATGACAGAAAAAAATCCTCCGCAACAAGGACTGGATTTTAAGGACTGTTTAAACACGCATACAGAATGTAAATAAAGTTTGATTATGAGTGAAGGAGCACATGGGACAGTTACTTTATGGCTATCAGGTAAGATCATCTCTTTATATCTCTCCAGTTAAATATGAAATATTCTGTTGTCAGAATGTTAACATGACGATGTGTCGAGTTCTGTAATGAGAATTTTTTTTTGAATTTTTTATATAATTTCTGTTATATAACTTATTTTGGAAATAATGTTCAAAAAGGTGTTAAATGGTAAGTAAGTGTTTTTTTCTTTTCATTAGAAAAAGAAAAAAAAATGTTAGCAATGTTAAACATTTTCATGCTTGAAATTTTTTAAACCAAGATTTTGTGAAAATTATCGAATCACTTCTGACAGAGACTGACCTCCTGCATAGTAGGGAGCCTTATTGTTCACAGTGATGCCCAGATTCATGTCTTTTACTTCTTCATAATCTACAGCCTGAAAGCAAAGTACATTGATTACTTCTTCTGCATAATACTAGTACTCACATTGAAATTAATTCCATCCTATCATCATAATACTGTATCTCACTGTCATACGTGGCATATTTTGACCTAATTTATACCAATATAAGCCCAGTAAGGAATACAGGAATATTGGGGAGAACAAAAAAACTTTAAAAACCTTGACAAGCATCAGGACTCCCTCGTTGGTCTTTGGATCGGTGACAATCTTGAAATGCCCACCCCCATTGCCTGACACAATGTTGTACTCAGCCTGCCAGTTATCAGTGTTCTGCATGTCCATATCAGTGGCTTTAAATCTCATCACCTCTACGTTCTCTGTGTTCTCCTCAACACTGGCTTCAAACTGTATACAGAAAAAGAAACAAATGGGTATACCAGTCCCGCTGGCCTGTCTATAGTAATACATTTCTGTGTCGTTTTATATTACATATTCAAGAGAACCGCTGTCTAATTTGAAAATTATAAACAGAGACTAAATAGGTGCCGCCTTACAGAGTCTTGCTCCAGTACTGGAACATTATCGTTGACATCCTGGACCCTGATAATACACGTTGACATCCCTGAGTTGCAGCCTTCAGCCCCATTAAGGTCTGAAGCTTTTACAGTAAGTACATACTGGTCAACTGACTGTAAAGAAACAGAAATGGGTATTATAGTCTCATCTTATTAGCTTAATGTGTGTGTTAGTGCTAAAGGAATAATACTTATTATATCCAATAATTATATTCAATAATACAACATTTTATTTTACCATTTTAAGTGTTAGCCATTTATTTTAATTTATCGATTAACTGATTTGTTATGGATTTCTGTACAAAATTCTAGCCTTCACCAGTGTTTTGTGTCTCACCTCTCTGTCCAAGTTTTCATTCATCACAATCACTTCTCCATTCTGGTTGATACTAAACATATTGCTTCCTGGAGGCTTCTGATCAACGATCTCATAGAAGATTTGAGAGTTGGGAGTCCCAGGTTCATCAGCATCGTTTGCTACTAGTTTCATCACAGTCGTACCTAAAAGTTTCAATAGCAATGTTAGCACTGGTATCTATCATCACTATTTTTATCTCATTAGCCCTTTTTGTTTCTTGCAACATTTTTCGTACTGTGCTCATTTCAGGTTGTTTTAGAAAAAGGTACAGTAAATTAGTGTTAATCTTTGGGACTTGCCTATAGGGCTGAGCTCATTCACACTTCCTGGGTTGATGGTCGAGAAAATAGGCGCATTGTCATTCTGATCTTTCACCTTTATTCTCAGCTGGATATCATTCTCTGCCACCGTGCCATCTGGGTATGTAGCAACTCCAGAGAGCTATAAAGCCAATCATTATAATCATCAGAAATCATCACCTTCACCATCTTAATTTGTTCAGTTTATATCCATAACCAATGATTCTTTCCTTACATTGAACTGGGAAATTTGCTCACGATCCAGGATACCAGTTATTCGAACATTGCCAGTATTAGGCTCCACAACGAACAAGTGATAAGGTTGCTGGTCTGCACCAATGCCCCTTAAGGAATATCTTATCGGGCCTTTACTTGCGTCTTCCTTGTCTGAACGAATCTAAAACATAATCATTACAAAATAATTTCAGATAATTTATTTTCAAATTCTTAAAGTAATAAAACTGAACTTATTAATTAAAATAAAAAAATGAGAGCATCCTTACCCTAGCAATAAAGCTCTGTTTAGTGTAGTCAACATTCTCCTCCAAAATTTGTGGAGGGACGATCCATTCTCTTCTGTGCCTTTTGAGGGATACAGCAGATTGCTCTGCTTTGGCTCCAGCTTCAAACACACACTACGGGAAAAGACAGACAGGCATTTTCCAATGTAGCTCAATTTTTCATTATAAAAGATGTGTAAGGTTGCCTTTTATTTATAGTGAGGTTAGGGTTAGTCTCCTCTGTTCATACTGAAGCAAGACTGTGTTTCTGACATCAGTCTGACTGCAAATCAACCTGGGCCGCAAATGTAGCAGGCTAAAAAGGATGAGCTGACATTTTGTGTTTTGGCTGCCGCAACGCAGAAGACATAAAATGGAGGGTTCAGAACTGTTACAGTCTTGTGTAAACAAGTGTCTGCTTGACTGGATATTTGTCTATCACAACACTGTGCTCATCTCTCCACATACTGTAACTCTCACAGCAAATACCACTCAGTGCACAAATAAGCCAGAATCATGCTTAGGGCTCTACTCATAAATTGCCAAACCCTGATGAAACACCAGCACAGCACAAAATAAGTTCTAAAATAAGTCTAATAATGCAGAGCATGATGCATGTTAATATGCCACATATTACCTATGCCAACACTGTATTTCCAAAGCAAATCCTAATAAACTATTGCTTAGAAGGTTTAAACTGGTTTTGGACGTTTGGACCCACGCCAACATTTAGAGTAGGCTTATGTAATTTGGTGTAATGATAAATATCAGTGGCTACCTACATAATTGCATAAAGTTCAAACTAATTATCCTTTACTCATAGAGGTCAAATGTGACCAACTAGCTTAACCTCAAAATCCATGGATTAATTGCGTGTATTGAATGTATCTTTACATTTTCCAACTAGAGTGAAAGAGTACATCTCCTGCTTTGACCAAACTATACATTGATTCTACACTGATCAGCCATAACATTTTAAAACTACTGAAAGGTAAAGTGAATCACATTTTATTATCTTGTAACAATGGTACCTGTCAGCTGGTGAGATATAGTAGACAGCAAGTGAACAGTCAGTTCTCACTTAATCAGGAAAAATGGCCACGCCTCAGAATAAACTGAGCGACTTGGACAAGAATCAAATTGTGAAGGTTAGGTGACTGAGTCAAAGTATCTCCAAAACAGCAGGTCTTATTAGATGCTCCATTTATGCCCTAGTTAGTGTCAACCAAATGTAATGCAAGGAATAACAACTGGTAAGCTGTTGACATGAGTTATATGAGCCTCACTGATGCACAGGCCTAAAAATTGTTCAGTAATGGTTTGAAGAACATGCTAGGAGTTTACGGTATTGACTTGGCCTCCAAATTCACAAATCTAATACATAGGAGTACACCTTAAAGGACTTAAAAGATCTGCTGCTAATGTATTTATACCAGATACCACATACCTTCACTTAGTGAAATATATAAAATTAAAGCAGAACACATGAGTTTCTGTCCAATGTTTATCTAGCAATCTATATTTATCTAACTCTATCTATCTATCTATCTATCTATCTATCTATCTATCTATCTATCTATCTATTGTCCACAAACAGGAGTTACTAAATCAAACAATAATGGTGCTATTATTATGTGTTTTATATGGAAACAACTAACTTTTAAAAGTGAATACATTTATAGCAATGAAACAGTTCTATTTCCATAAAGCTAAATGTCGCATAAATTTGCGCTACTGTACGTTTAAACTAAATTATATAGTGATGGATTTACAACAGTTTGTAAATGTGAAAGCAGATTGATTTAAATGTATACAATAATTCTGCATTAAAATGTAGGTATTCTTAGGTAGGTCGTGTACACAGTGTCCAAAAGTTCTAATCCATAGGCATTTTTTCCCTTATGTTAAATTAGATTTAAAAATATATATTTTTTTAAACAAGATGGCCTCAAAACTAACAATAGAAGATCGACAAGAACAAGTCCTAACACTGCTCAACTACTGAAATCAGTAGTCTATCGGACTAAAGGAGGAAATAATCTGTGCAAGTAAAAAGTTCTGACAAATTAAGAAAGTCCAACATTCCTGTATTTAGCATATACAGAACACATGTCAAAGACGCTATACATTATAATGTACATGACTTGTTTATATACTGTAATTGCAGTACCATCGATCCTGTGACCCAAACAGTATTCTGATTTCTCTGCTCAAATCATTGCCATTTTCTTATTGACAATTTTATTAAATTGAATAAAAAATATACTGGAGGTTAATTATCCTAATGAATTTTATGAATAATGTGAATATTTGAAAAAAAAAAAAATGAACAGTATGGGAACCATGGGATTGTCACGGGGCGTAATCTGATGACACGGAAACCTGGTTTAAGTCTAAACCGGATCTAAACGTATTGTGTTGGAAAAAATGTAAAAACATGTGAAATACTTAAATACAGGGTTCTCAACCCTATCCTGGAGGACCCCCTGATTTAGGTTTTCCTCAGCTCTCAGCACACCCGACTTAATTAATCCGCTAGCAGCCTTTTCTGTATTAAAGTGAGTATAAGAACAGGGAAAACACTCAAATGTGCAGGATGGTGTGTGCCCCCAGGACTAGTGTTGAGACCGATTAAAATATACAGTTAAGATAAGTTATGGTGATTTGTTGCCTATGAGACCAAAAAGAACAAACATCTAAATATAAAGGATGTCTGCCAAGTGATATCACAAATCATGGGCACACTGGAAGAACCGCCTGAACTGGGTCAGTGGTAGACAACAAAACATTTCTAGTGAATTTACGGAACAGGCCACAGCTTATTTTGCCTTTTGGCGATAGGATGACAATAAACTAATTAACCCTAGGAGTTCACAGAAAATATGAGAATAGTTATGGGGAATTCTTCAGTTAAACACTCTACTCGAAGAGTCAAAACGAGTCCACGCTTTCGGCTCCTTAATGGCTAATAGCCAAGTTCTATACTTCCTCTAGACCAGTCAGTGCTTTTCGTCTTTTGAATATCAGCTGTAATTATTTTAAAAAATATTACACTTTGCATTGCAATTTTTTTAAATAGTTTTTTTTGATACATGTAAAATAGCAAAAAAAAAAACGTGTGGCATATTTGCATCAATTACTAATAGGCCTAAGGCAATTCATTTTCCTGCATTCATTTTGTGTTTGAACTTCATTTCCCTTCACAGGAATACTACAGATATATAACAATGTAACAAATTTGAATTAAACACATTTTATTTTGCTAGAAATGGTTGAACATCAACATGCTGTGACAAAGAAGATAAGTCGGCTTCCACGACATTCACCTAAAAGAGCCGAGTCAAAGCGCCAACTCACAGAGCAGACTCGCTCCTAAACAAACCACTAGTTAAACGTTAAATAGATGCAAGAATTACGTAATTACTGTTTGAACACGATCAAAGGCTATAATGCAAAAAAAAAAATTGTCAGCGTGTAAAAAAGTAAAAAAGTAAAAAAAAAGTAAAGCGAACATAGAGAAAAAACTTACCGCGATGACGGAAGCGATTAGGCAGAGAATCGGCGCTGAACGCCATGACCGGGCCATTTCCGGACCGCGAGCTCGGGTGCAGTCCAGCACTCGGTGTAGAAACGGTGTTGTTTGGATTTGGACGGCTGAACGAGTCCACTACAGGTGCTGAGCGATTAGAGAAGAGAGAGCGAAGTCTGTACTTTCAGAATCAACACACACACCCTTACCTTTAGAGGAGGATCTAAACGGAGAGACAGAGTGAGTCACCCACCTCTCTCTCTCTCCCTCTCTCTCTCTCTCTCCCTCCTTTTGTTGTGTATCCATGGCAAAAATTCACAAACATGCTAGCCTTGTGCATTACTTGTTTAAGCATTATGAACAATTCTACACTTCTTGGTAACATTCAAAAAGTTTGAGGATGTTTTTATTTGCTGAAAGACAAGGAAATATACCTGGGTAATAAAACAAAGCTTATTTTATTCATTCAGTTCTTAATTTGTTGTAATCATTCATTCTCCTTCAGCATTTCCTGATTGCGGTCACAATAACAAGGTCCGTCCAGACTTCTCCATCCTCCACCACAGAGAGAAGTTCCTCTTAAGCAATCCTCAGATCCTCCCTGATCTTTTCAACTGTCTGTGCCACCATTGCACCTGACCCCAACCAAGTTTGTGTGATTGCTACTTCAGGATAAGCCTGACCTGGTCATTAGGCGCTTGCTTGGTCAGGATCATAGTGGATCTAAAAAGCCATCCCGGGACCACTGGGTGTGGGGTGGGACTATACCCCAGTGCCCTAGATGGGACAGCAGGCAATCATTCATACACATATCATTGATGCACCTTGGTGCACATAGCATGTTTTTGTCTGACCTCTGTTCTAAAAATTTTAATGTTTTTCAAAATTATTTTGATTTTGGGTGCATTACGTTTGCCAAGCAGTTCACCGAAATATAAAAAGTTTCTCGACAACAAGGTCCACAAAGTAACATGAACATTTTTCTGTTGGTGGTAACTGAATACACTTTGGGTAAAGAATGTTAGATCTAACCATATTACATTTAATTCCTAAACACTTACCATCCACTTTAATAGAAACACATGTACACCTGCTCCATTATCATGTTATTCATCTCAGCCAATCATCTGGAAGATATGCAATGATATATAAATTGCAAAGATATGCAAAGATATATAAATTCATGCGAGCGTTTATACAGAATAATGCAAAAATAAAAAACATTGTGTGACCAGGGGGTCTGAAGGGTGTAACACCTTGCTTCACCTTGCCCGGAGTGGTATCTCATATGTGTAAGGACTACTTAGATGAGATATTATACCTTATGGTTCCTTATCATCAATTATATTATGTTAAAAACAGGATGGGAGTTATTCTATTGAATTTTTAGGCACATTGTAAATATAATATATGTATAAAAAAATTAAATAGAAACATAGAGTTTCCATGGTCTATAAGATGATACTATATAAGTCTAAACAGGATATACTGTAGATGATTTGTGTTGACAAAATAATGAGTAAGAATATGTAGGATTCTTTCTTTCCAATTCAGGTGTCTTAAAACAGTGGTTCAGTGTAAGTGCGCGCGCGTGTGTGTGTGTGCGTGTGTGTGTGAGTGGTTTTCACCCCTGGCCCTGGAGGTCCGTCTGCCATGCACATTTTGGTGTTTCCTTAGCTTTCATCACAACTGATTTAACTAATCTGCTAACACCCTTTTCTGAATTGAAGTGGATGTAAGAGTAAGAAAACACTAACATTTCAGGACTGGGTATCCCCCTGGACTAGTGCTGAGATTCATTAAAATTTATGTTAATATAAATTATGCTGAATTGCTGCCTATGAGAACAAAGAAAAACAAACATCTAACTATAATATAAGGAATATCATGCCAAGTGGTATAACAAATCATGTGCATACTGGAAAAACTGAGTCAGCGGTAGACAACAAAATAGTTCTGATGAATTTCTAAAACAGGCCACAGCTCATTTTGCCTTTTGGCAAATAGAATGACACCATGTGAGCGGAGGCTGAAACACCTTGCTTCACCTTACCAGAAGTGACATCTGATGTTGTCCTATGCTTTTGTAGCCCATCATGATCTTCCGCAAACCATGATGGTAAAGATTAATTCACTGAATTATTATAAGCTTCCTTACAGTTTGAACTAATCTACAGTATGAATTTTTCCTTGATGTCTTTTATCAACAAGGTATTGAACTGTCATTGTGTTCGCAGGAGATCAACAGATTTTGAAATACTTAAACTACCCCACCTGCAATTTGGGCAAAATTTTGTACTCGGGTCAGTAATAAGGTGATAATGAATGTTCTGTATACTAATGTCATAATAGTAAAAAGTCTCCTGAAGTAAAGTAGCAGTTGTATAAAGTGAAGGTATTTATCTATGACTATACTATATTTGCATTAATTGTTTGTTTGCAAATTTAAATATTTAGTATTTCCACTGGTCTGAATTGTGAGTTAAAGGGCACCACCTGTCATAAAACATAAGAAAGGTGGGATTATGGGGCATATTCATTATGTTAATTTCTTCTCGGCTGAGCTTGTATTGTAACAATTGATGAACACTGACAATAGACAAATAATTGGTAAACAAATATGGAATCAGGCTGCACAAACACATATTTGTAAGGAAGAAACCTCAATCAGTTGAGTTGCTCTACCCTGGCCCTGAGAATTAAAATGTGTCATACAGCAAGCTAAGGATTTGTATGGCATGCATTTCAAGGAGGCTCAGTTTCGCACCTGGCCAGGCATGATGAACCTACCATCACACACACATGCAAAAATAGTAACCTATGAATGTCTGGCAAGAATTCTAACAAGCAGTATCTACACGTGATGGTTTCACAGCACTTGGTCAAACATTATGTAATATGCTGTTTAAAAACAGCTTCATTCACACAAACATCCAACCACAAATATTATAATGTGTGTTTCCTTTAGTTTTTTTGTTTCATTTTCATTTTTAGTTTGTCTGGAGATTTTTGTAAAAAAATACATGTAAAACTCTAACATGAGTGGAGTGTCTTCTTAATTTTTTTTGAGGAGCAGTACGTAAAAGAACACGTTTCAGACCCTGCATGTATGTACTCTATATTGTTTACTTATTAGCTTTGTCTGCTCTCAATGCACTTTGCCTTCTGAAATGAAGAGCTAAGACAGTTTGAGAAGGAAGTGCTGTTACGCTTATAAACACGCGCCCACACTTTTACGAGAGACTTTTTGAATTTTATGGTGCCTCAGGTTTGTGCAGAATATGTGCGCAGCTTTTATCTTGAAGTTCTTCGGGTAATCTCGGGACAAAACCACCCAGAGGCAATGCATACTCTCTTAAATTCTTACACACACTCTTCCTCTTTCCCTCACTCTTGCTCTCACGCATGCACTCAAACAAAAGGGTAATGCTCATTGATTCAATACATTACAAAGACATCACTGTTTAACTGCCTTATGGGACCAAAGTCAATTTTAACCTGCTAATGTTATGGGAAAAAAGAATCATACAGAAATGAATATTTGTGACCGGGCATTTTGAAAAGAAAGAAAGGGTGTGTGTGAAAGGCCGAGAATGACAAAGAGATTATGTGAGTAGGTGAGAGAGAAAGGGCGCGACTCTGGGCGTGCCCTGGTGCATTTAGGCGGTGTCTGCTTGCTGGAGGGACTTGGCTGAGAAGGGAGAAATGTAGAACAGATAAGTGAGAGAAAAGTGTAAAAGACAGGAACAAGGCTTCTACTTCACCTGCCCCGCCTTTAGGCGAGCCGAGACAGAAGTTTTTTACTTTCTTCATTCCTTTCTTCTTTACTATTTCCATTGCTATTTGCTTTCCATTGCTTTCTTTATTTCTCTTTCCCAAAATAGTCATTAAAATACAAAAGGTCTCGTTCAAATTCTATGTTGCCAAGACTGAAGCTCAGCATTTCAGGGAAGACACATTTGAACAAGAGTTGCATGTTAACTAGGGCTGGCCCTCTATAAATCACTCCCCAAGGGTTAACTTCAGGAAAGGGAAAAGAAAGATGGTTAGAAAAGAGAGAAAACGGCAGACAAAGACGCATGATAAAAACCAGTCTAACAGGAAACTCCCTGGTACGAGGGGTAAACAGCCACAAGCACGGTCAGGCCTGATGCTGCCGTCAGCACATAGACATGCCTTTTACCAGTTCAGAATGTCGCGATGAGTCACAGCTTATAGCTGGGAAAAACAAAACTAGAAAGTGGGTGTGGCAGGTGACTTTCAACAGGGTGTGTGTCCAAGGGTGTTGCTATAATCGTATAATGGATAGTATCCCATGTCAATCAGTGTGATTCACATTTTGATGGTTTCTGCGCAGTGCTACACAGGTGAATAATGTGGTATAGATCAAAGATGCCTTCTTTATCTCCCCTGATTTCCCCAAATGCAGCCTTCATAATCACCATATAATGCAATCTGCCAAAACTAAAGATGATAACTTTAGATAACTTGCCTGAACAAGATTTAAAAATGAAAATTGGCAATGATGGGCCTTTTGGTGTGATCACTTTAGGTTAATAAATGAGTCACTTGTTTATAAAGCGTTTAACTTAGAACTTATAACATATAACATATATAACATAGACTGAAGCTTTTGGGCCACAGATACAACTTCAAGGACTGGCACCTACAGTAAATGACGGTTGCTTTGCTGTAGAGAAATTAGTTGTAAATCTGTCTGCGAATAATCACTCATTGTCTGGGAAACATGCAGTCAGCTCCACAAGTCAGGTCAAGCCAGTTAGGGAATTTTTTTACCCCCCCATGTTTGGCATGTTATGTCATTTTTCCACGACCAGACAACATTACAGGTGAATGACAAAGCTGGCAAAAAATACAGACTAACACAGTTGCAAAGACGGTAAATAACACAGTGAAACTACTTGTGAAAAAAACTTGTACTGTAACTGACAAACAGAATAATTAATTCATATTCTGTTGCAATATCGATGTGTGAAAGACTTTTGTAAACTAGTCAGAAACAGCAGCTACAGTTTAATTATGAGTGGGGCTATATAAAAGTACTTTTTGGAGTACAATAGATTGTATGTCGAGGTGTTATATTTAAGCTGCTAAATAATGTATTTGCTTTGATGTATCTATGTGCGCAAAATGGCTGTTTTATGAGTCTCTTTGGCCTCTTTAGTAACGCCCACAGAGAAACACTACGGTCTTTTCACTCCTTCTCCCCCTCTGCAATTGCTTTATCACTCTCCCTTTTTCCAGTTCTAAGTAAGTTAGGGTCAGGCAAAGAGTACAGCAAGTAGTAAATGTTAGATCACAGCTCTGACCTGCCTCTAACTTTTTTAAGGAGTGGTGAGAGAGCAGATGTGGGATTTAGGAATGTCTGGTATTACAGTGGAACATTTTGTAAGTGGTAAATGTAACAAGAAAAAAATATTTGGTGAACATTAACCTAGGTAAATTAGCTCAGTAAGTTATTTATCATGCAGCAGCAGAACAGTTTCAGCTACAGACATTTTTGTATTTTGTCATTGGATATGGATTCGAATGAACTTACTTACTTGATATGTTATTAAATGTCTTTTATGCTAGTAAACAACATTTTCGAAAAATCTACCACAACACAAACTTCTCGATTTCTATCCTCACAGATCATCTTTTTTCCCCACTACTTTCTAATTTCCTCCGTGTGTATGCATGAATGTATGTATGTATGTATGTGTGCGTGTCTCTTTAACAGCACCATTCAACACAAAACAACCCCTGCTCTCCATAGCAACATGGGAGTGAAACTTGAGCAGAGAGATAAGGAAGTGAGAGAGAGAGGGAAACAATGAGAATGAGAGAGAGAGAGAGAGAGAGAGAGAGAGAGAGAGATGACATTGTGTATTATGTCCTTTGAATCCAAATAGACATTTCTCGAAAAGAAAATTTTTTAAAAGTGCAGAAGTAGTGAAATCAGTGGATATCCCTCACAGACAGTCCTGCTACTGGTTTCCTGTTTTCTGAAACCTCCGACGTGTTCAGGGCTTTTAATTTTGTGCATGCTTTAGTGTTTCATTCAAATGGCTCACAGAATTAAAACATATACAGTGTGTAATTTATTAAAGGGACATTTGCACTGTAAAGGGCTGGTCCTATAAACACTTGTAAAAATGATACAAAAGAGAATACTAAAAACATGATGCAAGGAAAATAGGTCCATTAACTAAAATAAAGAGGTGGACTTTCAATGTCTGGGCCCCATCCTAATTGTCAGAATTTGTAGGGTTCTTGTTTGTCTACCTGTCTCTTGAGTTCTCAATGGGATTAAGGTCAAAATTTTTATGTTTTGTTCCCCCGAGCCACTCCAAGCACAAGAATGGGCTGCGATCAGTTAGGATCTGGCCCAGAAGTTGATTGACAGCATGCCAGAGCAAATTACAGAGGTCTTGAAAAACAAGGGTCAACACTGCAAATACTGACTCTTTGCATAAACATAACGTAATTGTCAACGAAAAACTTGACACTTATGAAATGCTTGTAATTATATTTCAGTATACCATAGTAACATCTGGCAAAAAGATCTAAAAACACTGAGGCAGCAGACTTTGTGAAAATGTTTGTTTGTGTCATTCTTAAAAATCTTTGGCCACGGCTGTATGTTTAAAAGTGAAAGACCATTTCCATTTGCACACAATGTGAATGTGCAGCCATAGAAAAAGGTCCTGTGGTCTGAGGAGTCCAGCCTGACTCTATTCCAAAATGATGCATCAGGGTCATAAGGGAACCTATCAAAAAGAGAGGCATCCATTGTGACGACGTGGGTCTCATGGGGGCAGATCCCCGAGTTTTCACAAGTTTAATTTTAATTTCCCCAATAATAAAGCCACGCTATCTCCGAAGAGGAAAGTATTCCTGTGTGTGTCACAAGCACTCTGAAACTCTCCTATTTCAATGACCCCCTCAGCAGCCCTGGATAAGGGCTCTTATAAACATTATTTCCATCTCGTGGTACAGCTGTCAAACTTTATTACAAACGTGGAGGCAGTGTTATGAACTGGAGTTGCTTCAGTTGGTCAGCAAAAGTATGTAGCAATAAAATGAAGTCAGCTGATGACCTGAATGTACTGAATGACCAGGTTATCACATCTAAGGACATTTCCTTCCCTGATGGCACAGGCATATTCCAGGCCTTGAATGAATTAAAATTAAATAATTGGGCATTTTTCAAATCACAATTATGATCTGGACAAACTGTCAGTGTCTCCCAGGGTGAGACAAAAGGCCTGTAGTGCTTGGTGATGATTCATTACTTTAATGACTTAGAAAGTATGAGTCACAAAAAATGTTTACCTCTTGTTTGTGAGTACAACAATGTTTTTATAATGTAAGATGACAAATATCAGATGATGTGGTGTTTGTCACCAACCTGCAGGGTACTGGTCTGTGATCGCACCTGTTTCTGTTATCTCTCTGTCTCTCTCACACACACACACACACTCACACACACACCCACACACACATAGAGCCACAGGTCACTGATGGCATTTTGCTACACCCAAAGCAACACATTGCGAAACGTATGGGTGTTTCATAAGTGTAGACATCTCATTTGTCATATACACAGAGTCCAACAAACCTTAATCTGAATATGTTGAGCAAAATCTACTGAACATATGTTGGATGAGAAAATACATAAAATTGTGAGTATACAACATCTGGAGAATATGTTAAACACAAAATTAAGTATGTATATACGCAGATCAGCCATAATGGTAAAACCATTAATTTTAAAACTACCTAGGTTTTGGGTTTCCCTTGTGTCACCAGGGTGGTTCTGGCCCCTCAGACATGGCACCAACATATGCTTTGAGCAACTCATGGATCAAATTTGTTTGTCCAGCACATCCCATGCGTGATTAGTCTTATAGGGATTTGGAGAGCTTGGAGGCTGGGCGTTGTGCACAGTGGACATTGGTGCAATGAAGTCTGGTACCTTCCTACTGTGTTCAGTATTGACTTTTTTCCTGCGATTTGCCTTACATTGTCTTTTCTGTGGAATTGAACCAGACGGCCTGGCCTTTGGTCCTCACAGGCATAGACGAGTCATGGGTACCCATGATCCTGTCACCAATTTACTGGTATATATACTTTGTGATCAACGTTGTTTAATTCACTTGATGGTGGTATTAGTGTTATGACTGTATGTTTTACTCGCGGTTCGTGACTTTTTGAACAACATGGACTTTTATAAACCAAAACTGTCTGACATTTTTCGTTTATACTAATTTAATTACATTTACACAACTGTGGCTTGATTTTATACTTACTATAGAACATCAGTCAAAATGCAGCAGGGTAAGAAATAATAAAAGAATGCTATTCCGGGTCTAATAAAATCCCTTAACCATAAAATGTTTTTATATTTAGCTCACAGATTAAAACGATTGTGATTTAAACGTAAATACAAAAATACTTATGTGAAATTTGAAACACTGACCTCAAAATATTTGACCAACGGAACCAGTTTATCTGCAAGCCCTTGTTCTAGCCTCTTCTATTTCAGGCTGATAAGGAGAGGTGGGAGACTAAAGAGCGCACTACATCAGATTTAGTTCTGACTTTGTGCCCAGTCCACTCATGCAACACAATGAGTAGGAGAGAGAGGGATAAAAAGGGGCATTAATCAAGTCAGTGACGCGAGCCACCAGTTACCTGAGCTCAGAAAGGGGGCTGTGAGAGAGACTGTGTAAACAGAGAGTGTGTTGAGGCCTTGCCTCTAAAGTTACCAGCACACATCAGTGCTTGAACAGTAGAAAACCACACAGTGTAAAAGCCTATTATTTAACAAGTCATTTACAACATCTCTATTAACCTTCTATAGTTTATCAGGCAATTCTTGGTGGTTTATAAGGAACAATGCACAAGGTCCATTTTATTTAGTAATAAATCATGTCAAATATTTCAATGTATGTTTTACAAGGCAGATCATCACTAAAAACAGTACAACAGTGTAACGTATAACATAACAGTGTAATGTAGTACCACACCGTATTGTGCAATATTTCTTTTACTCTCACTTTCACTCACACACACACACACACACACACACACTTGTCTTCTAGTAGATTCAGGAACAATATGGCAACCCATATCAACGTCGTAGTAATCATGGGACATTCTGTATTTGGGTGGGACCAGGTGTGTCTAAGCTAGACACACCTAGACCTGTATTTCAGTGTCATTTGGTGTCCCTGATTCTTATAATGCTTATGGTATACATACTCATTTTAGTGTGACAATTAATATCATATTGTATAATGGGTTTAATATTCAGCAGTAGTCATCAGTATTGTCTCATAGTATTTTGCACGTAAACACACATAGGAAATAAGAAAATACCAAACCCATGTATTTAATCAGCAAATTTTGTATAGTAATTTAATTCCTTCTGATTTATGAGAATAGGATTCATTTTGTGTCTGTCTATGCCACTGTACAGTTCATTATCCTAACAAGGCATGTAAGCGCTCTGGACACGGGCGTGTCCCTCACAGTGACATACCAAATTCCACAGCTTCACTGTCAGGTCCCGTTCTAGCAAACCAAACAAACGTGATACTACGTCAAATGCCCAACATATTTCAGCACCCTCTGTTCTGGCACCTTTTTTTAATAAACCGTTGGACTATTGTATTCTGAGCTTTCACTGCTGTGGCCAAGGCTTGATTCTCAGAACTGAACCAACTCACGGTTACTCTGTGGGGTTGCACATTCCACCTTTATAACAATATGGGGAAAAATACATCACCTTCATTAGAAAGAATGTATTTTATTTGTAGTGTTTGCCTACTGCTCTGAGAAAGTGATCATAAAATTTGGGGGTTTGAGCCCCACCACTGCCCACCTGCCTAGGTAGCACTTTTGGGTCCTGATGGCTCTGGATCATAGCCGACTCTTTTTCTCTTATCCCAGCTTCCTAGCAAGCTGAATATGAGGAAAAAATAACTGGCCTGTAATGTATATGTGTGGACTAAAAAGCAATATCACACTTGAGGTTGTGCTGTTGTACTGAATATCAGCACAATTGTGATGTGGTCGTAGGCACGAGGGAGTAGCCCCCGTGCTGAAGATATCATAGTATTCAGCACAACAGCACGACCTCGAAAAGGATATTGCTTTTATATGAGTTTCACAAATATTCAGAGGTTCAGAGGCAATTCGGAATGATTTAGAAGCAGGAGACAAAGTGTTCTTTAAGATGACATCATGTCATTACTGTAGATGTATTTTCTTGCTGAAAGTACTTCTGAGACTGGTTTGAATGAGGGTTTTGGCATGCAGTTGCTCTCCACTCTTTCCAGTACTGCAGACTGTACTGACCTACTTTCACCCATGCTGGCGACATGTGTAGAACACTTGTGATACATATAGTTACACGGCCCAGTGGCATTATGCTCTATATCACCACTCATGAAATGCCTCTCATCCACTCTCTTTTTCTCCTTTCCCTTGGTGAGAATGCTAGAGACATCCTTCCTTTGCAACATGCCTCCATGCAGCATTTCATGTACGCTCATATTTATCTGAATCTTTAATAGAAAAATTGATGATCTTTCTTTTCCTGGGAAAGAAGGAGATGATGAAAATAATGAATAATGAAGGAAAATGTTTATCAAATGGTTAAGAAAAACAGCTCAATTTGGTGATGTTCATTATGACTCGGTACATTAAAATATGTCAAAGTCGTTTCTCGTCAATAATGGATGACTTATAAACTCTGAGACACTCCCCGTGTTTGTACTCCTTTATGACTTTTTATTCAACAAAATATTATTTAATTCTTGCACTGATCTTGTTTAAATTCCTATCTATAGCTGAAATGCATGCCCAACAAAGACAGCGCCACAAAAATGCAGACACACCTATTATTGCTATTGGAATAAACAGCCCCAAGTGCTTGTTGAACATTTCATTCCAGATTTATTCCCTCATGGCTGTAATAACCTCCCTCCAGTTTCCATTGCATCCAAGCAGGATGAAATCCTACAGCCACATCAGCAGTTTGTGGATAAGCTAAAACTGAAGACCTCAGCATTAGATCATTAGTAAGGTCAGACAGTGATGTTGGGGGAGGAGGCCTGACACATAGTCGGCATTCTAGTTCATCTAAGAGGTTTTCGGTGGGGTTGAGGTCATGGCTCTCTGAACTAGTTTTTCCTTTAGTTGGAGTTTGTTTTGTGCGCGGGTCATGACGGAACAGCGTTGGAGCCCTTAGTTAAAGCGAAGAGTGGTTGTTGAAGTATGTTACAGCATACGAAGTCATTCAATATAGTTTGTGTTTCCAATTTTATGGCAAAAAAAAAATTCGGGGGGAAATGGTATGGAGTATGGAGTCCCACAAGAGTGATGGAGTGGTGGGTCAAGTGTTTGGAGGTTTCAGCCTCACCGTTGCCTTTCTGCTCCAAGGCCACCATGTCTGATCGACGGTGGTAAGGAAAAACTCCCTGAGATGTCAAGAGGGAGAAGCCTTGAAAAGAACCAGGCTCAAAAGGAAACCCATTCTCATTTGGGTGATAACGGATAGCAATATTCGTATTCATATCAATATTGATATTCCATCCATCCATCCATCAATCTAGGAACCTCTGTAATCCAACTAGGGACCATGGAGGACAATGGTGATTACCATGTATTTATTCCCATTTTATGACCTCCGGTCAACATTCACACGCTACAGGCAATTTTTGGAATGCCAATCAGCCGAGTCTTTGGACTGTGGGAGGAAATTGGAGTACCTGGAGGAAACCCACCAAGCACCGGGAGACCATGCAAACTCCATGCACACAGACCCTGAAGGTGCAAGGCGACTAATCAAGAAGCCTCCATGCTGCCAATATTGGTGATGTTATATTACAATGTGTGACGTCTTTCAACCAGGCAAATCAAGTGTGACAAATAAAGACTTCCTCTATAGAAGACAACCCTCACAGAGTATATTTTGAATGAAAAGGTTTCTAGCACGTGTGAAAGTACTGTACATTCGGTAACACCCATATACACACACAAAGAGAGAGAGAGAGAGAGAAAAGTACAACGCTGCAGGCTGGTCTCCACCCCTCCACTCCTCACCGCCCAGAGAGGGAGAGAGAGAGAGAGAGAGAGAGGACAGCTCAGCTCGCCTCGCCTCGCCTCGCCATTCCTTTCCGGTCTGCTGAAACTACTCAACATGTCCCAGGTCGGCGTTTTCCGTCATGTCCTGTTCCTTTTGGTAAGTTGGCTTTAGAAAATTGAGTTGTTTTCTCGCTAATATTCGTAAAGTTAGCCTTTCCGTTAACGCTACCGAGGGAGATAAACGGACGAGGTGTTTGCTTGTTTACCTTAAACTACCCCGAAGATAGAAACCCCGAGTCGCGGAGTGAAGAGTTTATATGTTAAACTAGACAAGACTCCGTGTTCAAAACTTGCTTGCTCTCTCTTTCTCTCTCTGTTTGTGTGTGTGTGTGTGATACAAACCAGTGAAAGCTTGACTGTGTGATCATGGTGTGTCAAATGAAAAGTAAAATCCCCGCAGAGCTGAATTAACCCTTCCTGGTTAACCTGGGAAATCTGAAATTCCACACACCAGCCACCAGAGCTTTACAACATTTTGGGGATTATTCCAAGTATTAAAAAAAATCATTTACAGTAAAAATAAGAATACATGCTTATTTATCTCACTGACCTTATCTGGTCACTCCCTCTCTTGCTTAATAAATAACCAAAGGTACCAAGGGAACTGAGAGGGGATTGTCAGTGTAATCCGATTGTTTTTTGCATATAAATAAGCCTGATATATCCTAGATCAGAATTAAATGTCTCTAAAGGTGCCAAAGGGGCATAATAGAGTGAATGCGAAAAAATGTCTATAAACAAGATATTGATCAAACATGTAGGCACCTGTACAGTAAGTGCTTTTAAAAGTGTTCTTGTCTAAAAGGTATTTGGCGGGACGAATGACAGGAGCATGACTGGTGTTCCCAGATAGAAATTGATCACGGTGGACGCTAGTCTAGACATGCATCTTAATTTGAAATACAAAAAATTGGCAGGATATTTGAAATAGGGGTAGCTCAGTGGTGGAGACATTAGAAGGTGACAGGTTTACACTTTGCCACTACTAGCTTGAAAGGTGTATAATGAGATCAATATAATTCTCTCTGGATAAGGGCAACTATTGTAGCTGTAAATGATAGCTTGGTTACTGAGATCGGATCAGGATCGTGTATCAGATGATTTACAGAGCTGCACTAGAAATATGAAAGCAGGTGTGATCAGTATAGTTGTACTTTTTTTTTTTTTTTTTTTGACTAAAGCAAACATGAGTGCTTTTAAAAGGCTATAGAATTTATTTAAGCAATATCGCACTAGCAAGAGGGTACTGCTTTACATGCTCAAATTTAGGACAACAGCATTACAATATGCAAGTTATTACTATCAAGTACTGTAACTGATACTTGAGACAATACAGCAAAAATATTGTACCGTATGTATTTTTGGTCCATTCATAAAAATATGCATAAAGCTGGATGGAGCTTTGTGTGTTGCCAGGCAACTCGCAGCCTGATTGACAACCTGTCGTAAGTGTATTAATGACTTCAGTGTCGCATACGTTTGTTAAATTCGGAATTTTATGTATTAATCCCTGACAAGTGGAGTGACACAAAGAGTTAAATATCACAGTGCTGTTAAACTAATTATATTTGACCACCACTTGTTCAGTCAAACTAGGATTAATGGTGTCGGACAAAAACAAGAATATTTTTTTGCTAGTGCACTACGCAAATGTACAAATTAGTACTGTATATTGGAGTTTCGGTGTTTTATAGTAAAGTACACACTGTTGACAAGTATGTCCTTTGGAGCAAAATTCAAAGACATGGCATAAAGAGAAAATTCATTTTGGTGTCACTGTTTTACTTTGTTTGCCTTCTTTATTACACCTTGGCAGATTTGTTAATACACTGCAGCCAAGTGGATAAATTACCCATCATAGTCAGCATGGTAGCTTAGCATGTGGTCAGATGTCTGCCATTTTACAAGCCATCATCAAACCTGTGTGTGTGTGTGTGTGTGTGTGTGTGTGTGTGTGTGAGTGTCATTTGGTGTTCAGTGTTCTTCTGCAAATATGTTTGGATGTTTTTAAAACAAACTCAGTGCTTGATATATTAAAATATTAAAAATAAAACCTTGCAAAAAAAGGAATTTATTTTTTGTATTTTGTGGTTTGAGCGTAAACCTATAAAACAAATAATGTCTAGATATTTTGAAAAAAAAAAAGGTGATTTAAAAAAAAAAAATTTATGACTCGGTGGCATGATGGCATTTTTTTCCCACAGTCCAAAGATATGTAGATTAGGCTAATTGGTGTTTGCAAATTGCCCGTATTGTGCGGGCGTGTACTTGCTTGTGCCCTGCAATAGATTAGCACCTTGTTTTGGGGTGTACCCTAGCTAGTGCCCTGCCCTTTACAGGATAAAGTGTATAGATAATGAGTGAGTGTGTGCTGTGACTGGAGAGTGCCACAAGATATTATTTTATTTGCAAAGCATTTAGAAAACAGAACTAGACATGTAACTAAATGTTTCATATCATATTTGGTGATGCACTTAATTTTTTAATACTTTTTTTTCACTAAAAGCCGTGCCGTATCAGGTAAACTGGAAAACTGATTTGAGTGATACTCCTGTTTAACCTCTCCAAAATGTATGCGATCTGTGTACCAAATCCATTAAAATGCTATGGTATGAAATAATGCAGCTAATTATTAGAAAATCTCTATAAAATTTATTTGAATTCATTATAGTATAATAATCATAAAATAAAATAAAAATATTAACTATTGTATTAGCAATTATAAAATGTTCTAGTTTGATGTTTCATTTCATTCACATGGAAATGCATACAACATACTTGCCAGAAACTGGAAGTGTGTAATTTCCTGCAACTGTTTAAACCAAACAGCAGCTTGAATGCAGGTTTGATGTAGAATGTGGTGATAATCCTGGGAAAGACAAAATATTTTTTTCTTGATTGTTTTTGAAAATAAAAACTTTTACTCTTTACTTGTATCTCTATTCCAACATAGTAAACATTTTAACGAAGGATTCAGAACCAGAAGAGAAGGACATGTAAAAGACACTAACGGCTTTATATGAAAATCAGTTACAACCTTTGCTACACAGTATTGGCACAAGTGCTGATATAATAAAGGACAGATTCACTGATAGCAGTAAATGGGAGACGGGATGTACTGCTGGCAGTAAAATATTTTTGGATCCTGCATAGTTTGTGCTTTAGTTCATAGTATGAATTGTGCTAGACGCAAATCAAAGTAAAGAAGGACCAGAGCTTACATCTTTTTCTTTTTTCACAGCTTATGTGTTATTGTGTGGAGTCATGTGTCCAGAAGTATATCCAAGCACAGGTTCCTGAAATGCTGGAGCCTGGTTATGTTGTTTCTCAAGGTACAGTACAGTGTTTTCTGATTGCTTCAGTTAAGCGCATCACATTAAACATCATTAGCATTTTTTTTTTATTCATAGCATAACCTTGTTGCTCTTTCCATAGTGAATTTGGATGATTGTGGGGACGGGCCTCTCGCGTTAATCTCCAGTGATCCAGATTTCATGGTACAAATGGATGGTACCATTCAGGCTGGCCTTGTAACCATGATACCAGAAGATGGCAGGTCTTTCTGGATAACTGTCCATGACAGGAAGGGTCACAAGTGGTTTGTGGATGTCATCCTCTCCCCCCCTGGTCAGGTAATACACAATATCAAATAGTGTTTGGATTAATCCAGATTTGCTCAAAACAGATGGAACATGGATGGACTTAGTTTCTCTGTTGATTATACTTATAGGTGTTAAGCAATACAGTTCTCAGACGCTCCAAAAGAAGATGGAGTCCTCCACCTTTCAGTATCAAGGAGAATGACAAGGGTCCTTTCCCAAAGCAAATGGAGATGGTAAAACCCTTAGCTTTTCATGATCACAAGCTTTTTCGTACTTATTGTCTTATATAAATAAACCCAAAGCAGTTATATCTTTCTGTTTCCCTTTATTCTGCTTTACAAGACCATACCACCTTACCCTTTATTCTGTTTTTTCTGATTGGTCACATTTTTGGCAATTTTTTTTATGTGCATGTGTTTATAATGTTGTGTTTCTCTTTTTTGCTAGATTGCATCAGACTCCTCAGTAAATTACTCGGTTTATTACAGAATTGGTGGAAATGGTGTTGACCGTCCCCCCATGCATCTTTTCTCAGTTACAAATAATGGAATGTTAAGTGTCCATAGAACCGTTGACCGTGAGGAATATGATAAGATTGTAGTAAGTAAACATATATTTACTCCTGTATAGTATTCCTGTTAACACAAAAACAGAAAGACTCTTTATTTATTTATAAATAAATATTATTTATGCCATAATTTTCAGAAGTGCATTTTAGTAAGTTTAGGTCAGAAAATGAAAAGCACTCAAATAAGATTTTGTATCGTATTACAGGAAAAGTCTGAAGTATGCATGAATCCCTAAGACACCAGTCTTTTCTCTCAGTTTACAGCCTATGCCTACAACACCTTCAGCAATCAACAGACTGACGACCCACTTCCAATCACTGTGCTCGTAGAGGATGAGAATGACAATGCTCCAGAGTTCGCTGGCCCTATGCAATATGCAGTGCAGGAGAAATGCCCCATGAGTAAGTATGAGATATAGAGAGATGCAAATATAGGCAGCTGGACCATGTGTACATACCTTGCTACCATGCCACCAAGGTGTCTGCCATCACGCTATTAGTCACTTCACTCCAGTAAACCTAACACCTACTGTGTCGGAGCGCTTCGGATGAGAATCAAGCTCGATGATGTCATCAACTAATTGACAATTAAATTCGTTGTTTGATGATTGATTTTAGTCGATTCACCATTGCACCCCTATTCTTAGGTCATGGATAATTTTATGATTTTAAAGAAACTGATCATTACTACAAGTATGAGTTCATGTCCATAAAATACTAGAACATACTGACGGACATGTGATAAATACATCAGCTGCTAAACTTTCATGCGGATAAAAATCTTTGTAGGAGTATGAATATGAAAGCTGGTTTGTGATCTAGTCTATGTCAAGTTTAACATTTTACTTTGTGCTCTGTCTTAAGGCACTTTCATTGGTAAAGTTTTAGCAACAGATAAAGACCAACCAGACACCCTCCACACCAAGATCAAATACACTCTAAGGAATGGCACGGACCTGTTCAAGATTGACCCATACGCTGGAGATATCAGTGCTATTACCAACACATTAGACAGAGAGGTATTTCCTGCTTATAAATTCCTATATATATTCATGTATGTTGTGGGTATACATGAATTTGTACAGTTGTTCTTTTGTGTATGTATGTGAGTGATTCCTGTGCTGTGGTGAGATGTGTGGGGATGTGTAGAATAACATCTGCAGACTAGAAATTGAAAGGTGTGCAGCAGCATAACCAAGAATCGATTGTTATATATAATGATTCTTTTGTGTGGAACTTCACATATCGCCCACTGACTCCAAAATCTACATAATTTTTCTTTTTGTACTTGTACATGTTTGCATTTGAGGTGATAAAATGATGGTTTTCATAATCCTACAGGTGGCACACTTTAAACTATTTACACATTGGCAGGTAGCACAGTATTCTCTGTGGTAGGAATAAATGATTTGCAAAATCATTTAGAGAATTGTAACCAAAAAAAAAAAAAAAAATATTTATATATATATATAGTTTAAATAGTTTAAAGTCTGTCACCTGTGTGTATATATATATATATATATATATATATATATATATATATATATAATTTGCAAATCAAATCAGCACATAGGTATTGTGATAATATTGTGTCATGTGATGGTGATTCTCATCCCTAAACTATGAAGATAAGTGCTTTGAAAATCATGCTTAATGTTTAAAAATACTTAATGTATACTTCTAAAACAAAGAGCATTAGAATAACTTCCAGAATAAAAATATTGTGTGATATAATTCGGGCAACACACTACATGAATTTAGAATACGTGAGCATGTTCATGTGCTTGTCTATAGGACTCATAAAATGTCTCTAATTTCAGTTTGTTTCATTAACATTATAATAATTCACATTATAAATGTTTACAATTGTGTTTTCCTTCAGACATTAGATAAGTACATCCTTGAAATAGAGATCAGAGACATGAATGGAGATCCCAGTGGTCTTTTTAACATAGGGAGGGCTGTGGTGTCTCTGAATGATATCAATGATAATCCACCTACCTTTGCACAACAACTGGTAAGTTCAGCATTTTTCTTTGCAGTTTGTCTTAGGTCAAAGATCAAAATTTTTTATGTAAAAAAAGGTACACTATAGTCCTGTTAAAAGGTGTTGACATTGTCACACTTAAATTATTCCGATCATCAAACGAATTATAACACCAAGATAACTCGAGTAAATACAAAATACATTTGTTAAATGATGATTTAATTTATTAAGGAAAAACGCTCTCCAAACCTCCCTTGCTCGATGTGAAAATTGTGTTTAATTGCACCCAAACCTAGTAACTGGCTGTGCCACCCTTTGAGCTTGAGGCCACAAACTGATGCCCATTCTCTTTCAGGATTCTCTGGTAGAACGCAGAGTTCCCTGTTTGCCTACTGTTATAATTTTATTTTTATGAAACGCTATGCGAGTTTTATACCAGATGTAGTGGGACACACATCTTCCGAAAAGTTCCACTTTTGTCTTATTAGACCACAGCATGTTTGCACAAAAATCTTGGGGATGATCAAGATGTTTTTGGCAAATGTGTGACAAGCCTTTGTGTTCTTTTTGGCCAGCGGTGCCTTTCGTCTTGGAACTCTCCCATGGATGCCATTTTTTATTGGTAAATTATGAACACTGACCCTAACTTAGGCAAGTGAGGCCTGCAGTTCTTTAGATGATATTCTGAGTCCTTTTATGAGCTCCTGAGTGAGTCATCTTTGTGTTAACTTGGTAGGTTCACCACTGTTTCGAGTTTGGATAATGGCTCTTACTGTGGTTTGCTGGAGCCCCAAAGCTTCAGAAATGGCTTTGTAAATCTTTTCAGACTGATGTATGTCAATTACTTTGTTTCTCATCCGTTCTTGGATTTCTTAAGGGTGTCTGGCTTATTTGTCTTTTAGCATGCTTCACTTTGTCAGACAGGTTCTATTTAAGTGATTTCTTGATTTAAAAGGTCTGGCAGTAATCAGGCCTGGGTTTGCCAGTGAAATTTAACTCAGCTTCCCAAAAATCACAGTTCTTTCATAAATTAGGAAGGGATGTATTTAAAAACAGAATTTTATATTTACTCAGATTATCTTTGTGTAATATTGAAATTTGCTTGACGATCTGAATCATTTAAGTGTGACAAATATGGCAAAAAAAAAAAAAAAAAAAAAAAAAAAAAAATATATATATATATATATAAATAAATAAATAAATAAATATATATACAGTATATATATAAATAATCATGAAGGGGCAAATACTTTTTCATGGCATTGTATATTAAAAATAGGGTTGAACCCCTAGGGTTGATATTATATATTTTTCTTTTAAGTTAAGCTCACTTAAAACATTTGTATTTTTTTGCTTTATTATGGAATAATCAAAACCTTATTCGTATCATTTCCATGGCAATTATTTTAGATAATTTGCTTTGGGCCTTTAAAACTGCTAACCTTTTTCAGATTGGCCATGGATCTTCATTATATGGGCTTTAAAATTTAATCGTACTGTATAATTGTTGTGTATCTGTGATTTAAAAAAAAATTACCATTGGTGTAGAATATGCATTTGAACTTGATTGTAACAGAGGCATTTCCTCTGGTCCAGCTAAAGCAAACCGGGCTTTTGTATAGCAGAGGCTCATCTATTGTTTAATTGCCATCATTTCAGGCTTACATTTTAAAACAAAAGCTTGGCAAAGATGGTACAGCGGATGTTCAGGTGCAAGTGTCGTCTTGCACCTCTTGGGTCCAGGTTTTATTCTCGGCCAGGTTTGCTTCCTGCCTGTGTTTGCATTGAGTTTGCATGTTCTCCCGGTGCTTGGTGGGTTTCCTCCCACACTCCTGCATGCCGATTAGGCTAATTGGCGTTCCAAAATTACCAGTAGTGTGTGAATAAGTGTGTGAGGTTATATATGTGTGTGCCCTTTGATGGGTGTGCCTCTCCTTGTGCCCTAAGTCTCCTGGGATAGGCACCAGGCCCCCCGCGACCCTCTATACAAGGTATAAAGCAGTATAGACAATGAATGCGTAAGTGAAGTAGTTTGCCAAAGAGAAGGGTAATAATTCCCTATTCTTCAAATTAACGGTTGGTGTAAATGGTTCCGTCTAACTCATAAAAATGTATTAAAAGCCCAAGGCATTCTTTTAGTTAAAGAAAATGATGGTTATTAATATAAAGTAAAAACAAAATTAAGGTGTCAACATTTACAATGTACATTTCTTGAACAACTTTGTTGTCTGTCTAGACTGTGTGCGCCACCATGACTACACTGTTCCCCCTCTTCACCTATAGCAAGCACAAACTCAAAGCACAAATGTACAATACGAAGCAACACTACAACATCAATAGGAATTGAAACATCAAACATGTATTATATAAACACTAAAATAAATGTTATTTTTTTAAATATAGCTACTGATATATTATTTACTATGTTTCTGCAATAGTACAAAGGCCAGGTGGCAGAGAACCAAGCAGATGTCATGGTCCTGAGGATCCCTGTGGAGGACAGGGACTTGAAGAACACCCCCAACTGGAGAGCAGTGTACAGCATAACCAAGGGCAACGAAACTGGCAATTTCAACATCAAAACCGATCCGGCCACAAATGATGCGCTGCTTTACGTCACAAAGGTGAGAGAACAGAGAGTTGGCTTGTATTATATTTCTGAAGGCAAAGGGTGGTTTAATATTGCTTTGGCATACAGTGCTTTCTTCCACTACTCAGGCCATTGAGATGAGCCTGATCAGCCTCATGGTGGCACTATAGCACAGCGTTGTTTTCTGATTCCTTTTGTCATTCTGGAGCAATTTGCCATTTGAACTGAATCAATCTGTGGTGTATATAAATCGCACATCATTCAACAGTTAATTCCGACCGAGTAATCTGATTGGATGGGAGGCATTTCACAAGTGGGGATATAGAGCACAATAGCACTAGGCCATATAACTATATATATCACAGTGTAATTAACACTAACTGTTGGTTGCGAGCATGGGTGGAAGGAGGTCAGTATGGTCCAGAGTACTGGAAAGAAGGACGAGCAGCTGTGTGATAAAGTCAACATTTAAAACCGGTTACAGATGCATTTTCAGCAAAGAAAAGACCTCTGATAACATTGTCATCTTAAACAACACTTTATAACTGCTACTTAATAAATGCTTCCGAATTGCCCCAGAACCTTTGTATTATTATTTTTTCTTTCTTTATTTATTTTTTTTTTAATGGCTACCCAGCTTCTAGGAGTCTGAATCTCAAAACCTTCTGTAACCCCTTGTCCATGACACTAGTTGTTGTGTAAAACATGGGCTATACACCCTAAATAGCACATTAGCTTTCCATATAAAAAAGTGGAAATATAATGTAAATCGTAAGTTCCTCAGGACTGTCCAAGGTTTATTTTGCTCACATCTATGGTTTATTTTGCTCACCTTTTGGCTACACAGTGCTTGTAAAAATTTAAAACTACTCACCTGTTAATTACTTACTGCTGGTCACAAGCTCCACCAGTCATGGTTAGTTTATTATGGCCTTGTTGTTGTAGTTGTGTGTTATATGTGGCTGAGACCTTAGGAAAGTACTTTATTTTGCATGAGCCTTTTTGAAGTCTTTCTAATGCAGGTTATGAATGCATTTAGTTGTAGTTTGTTTGCTTTTGATGCATTTGTTTTCCTTAAAACTTTTGTGAGACTCTGCATGTATTAATTATAGTAGATTTACTATGTCAGCACTTCAGTTATTGAGCAGCATGTAAGAGAGACCGGTTGAGCGCTGCACTGCCAGACATGTTTGTTTTGTGTTTTTAGGCTCAGCCACACCCTGCCTTCAGACCAGCATATACATGTTGAATTTCCTTACAATGTCTGATATTTTTTTAAATCTCCTTAGTGTATCCAAGTATTAAAAGAGAAAAATCAACCCATACATAAAACAACAAACAGGACATATTTTTTTTACAAATGTGATTTTTTTTTTGTTTTTACTATACATGCTCTAGCATAAATGCTGCAGTATTTCCTGTCCTAAATTTAAACTCTTCTCTCAAAACCAGCCTCTGGATTATGAGAAGCAGCAGACAGCAAACCTAGAAGTGACGGCGAAAAATGAGGTTCCTCTAGTAGGAACCACCTCCACCTGGCAAAAAGTACCTGTTGAGCTCCAAGTGGAAAATGTTGACGAAGGACCAGAATTCTCTGCACCTACTCTCATGCTCAAAGTTAAAGAGAATATAGCCAATGGGACTCTAATCGGAACTTACACAGCCATAGATCCAGAGACCAAGAGCAGCAAGGATATAAAGTAAGGCCATTTGTTGACTTGTTAAGGGTGTGTTCATGCGTGCAAACGCTTGTATTTTTACCTTTTACATAGTAAATTTGTGCAGATGAGAACACAGACATGCCACTCGGATGGATGTCTCGGAATTGATCTCACTTCAGTAAAGTTATATACTACAACCTAGAAAATTATCCAGGGTCTGCTCTGTGTTCTCTGTTGTTGTAATTTCTGTGTACACATAGCAAAGGTTCATTGACCGTTTATTTCTGGTTTGCTCTATTCAACGTAACCGTGATCATACCAATGTTTTTTTTTTTTTTCTGATTCTGTTAGTCTTCATTCATTCATTTTTTATACCGCTTAGGGAACAGGAAGGTGGGGTACATCCTGGACGGGGTGCCAATCCATTCGCAGGGCACACACACATACACACACACTAAACTTTCACGCAATTTAGGAATGTCAGTGAGCCTAACCTGCATGTTTTTGGACTGTGGGAACTCACCAAGCATGTCGAGAACTCCATTCACACAGACCCAAGGCAGGAAACGAACCCCTTTACCCACAGTGCTAACCACTAATGATATATTTTATTCTGTTATCCTATGACTCTACCTTGCTAGTCTGCGATTATGGAAGCAACATGGGGAAGTCTTTCATCTGGAAAAAATAGCTTTTATAGTCAATGAACTATGAGGGCACAAAAACAAACAAATAAACAAAAATAATAATTCATTATTATTACCATAATCAAGGTAAAAATGTTCAGTTAATTATGACATTGATTTGAAGGTATGTAACCCAGCATGATCTACTGACTATGTAGATTAAACATTTTCTTGCCTTATTTTGAATTTTTTTTATTTATTCTGATATATGATTGTTTCTTGGTTATCCCTGTTGGACCATGACTCAGTTTCTCTGTAAATCTTTTTTGCCATGCATAATAGTAATGCTATGAACCACTGTGAGCTCAACAAATGTAAACAAACATAATAATGAGGAAAAACAATCCCTATGTGTCTTTCTCCGACAGATATTATAAGTTGACTGACCGAGGCTCTTGGATCAATGTGATGGATACCACTGGCGAGCTGAGGACAGCAATGACCATTGACAGAGAATCACCACTTGTATATAATAATACATATAACATCACTGTCAAAGCAGTGGATAAGAGTGAGTACATCTGTACCAGAAGTACTGACACATGGTCAAAGCATACACATTCAGATGCAATGTCAAGTTTCAGGGTATTCATAATTGTAGTGGCTAAAATTGTTTGGCTCAGCCTTATTTACAAATTACAGTTACAGGCTTGACTGAACAATATAGGGCACTATAAAGTCTACATGATTACAGAGTGATGGTTGGAAAATATGTCCACTATAGGCTTTGGTTATAAATGCATCAAGCATAATTTGCCCACAATAGCAGTATCCGTAATGCATGAGTGGATATGTCCATATGTGATGTGTCCATATGTGATATGTCCATATGTGTGTGGGTGTGTGTGTGTGTACAAATATTGAGGTAAAGACTATTTCAGCGTTTTGCTTCAACAGTAAGTATACAGTAGGTTGGTCATAACGCTATAAATAACACCACACAAAAAACCCTTTCCCTCTCCACTTCTAGGTCAGAAGTCTGGCACTGGTACAGTACTGATTCTCATTGAAGATGTTAATGATAACGTCCCAGTTATCACTAAACCAGACCAAGTCCTTTGCAGCAAAGATGTTAACGGGGGTTCCATTCTCATTGAAGCTAATGACCTCGACCAGAAGCCATACTCCGATCCATTCAGCTTTGAATTGGGCAGTGGGACTGATGGGCAGTGGAAGATAACTAGTACTACAGGTATGTCAAGAGGACAACAAGATGTCTGTAAAGATTCATTATGAATATTTTAGTAGTTGTAATAGAATTTTGTGTAATAAAAAAAGTAAAATTGTCCAAATAAAGTTAGCCCATATGTTTTCATTTTCACTTTTCTAAGGCATCATATCTTTGTTCTTTAGCTACCTCAGCAAAGCTAGTGCCAGCTGTGGCTTTGCCCAATGGTGTGTACCAAGTCCCGATACTAGTGAATGACCTTCAGGGGTTTGGGAAAGAGCAAACGGTGACGGTGCGAGTATGCGATTGTACGAAGGGGGGTGTGTGTGCACCTCAGCGTCTATCCACCACTCTTGGTGTGTGGGGTGTCCTCGCCATGCTGCTGGGCCTGCTGCTGCTTCTACTGCTCTGTAAGTGCCCCCTGCTGGCTATGCCATGGGTTGCAAACACAAAATCCTAACTAGAAAACAGTTATATTGATATGGCTGTATTGATGCAGGCAGGTGGCCAGGCACATTTTTGTATAGATCATCACAGTCTTTAACCAACTAGATGATTTATAATCACATTTTTTATGAAATTTTGAAGCAAGTTTCAAGCAAAGTTGTTTTCATATTAAACTGCAAACAAAGTTATATTGTTCAGATTTCATGCTTGTCATATGATTTGTCCTTTCAGTGTTTGAAAGGATTCTATACAATGCATAACAATTTAAAGCTCTAAAAATATTGTGCACAGACTGGCATATTTGAACTTTCTTTTTCTCTTTGCAACAGGTCTGCTATGTGCATTTGTTTGTAACACAAAGGGAGAGAAATTGGCTATGATTGATGACACTGTAGATGGTGGGATGCTGCTCAAATCCAACTTAGAAGCTCCTGGGGAGGAAGTGGTGAGGGCACATTTTAAATCTCTGTCCAACTGCCAGGAAATAGTTTTTATAGTTTTTTTTTTTTTAAACATAAATGCTGTAGCACAGCTTGATACAAGAGTTTTATTAAGTAATGCTGGTGAAAACTTTTAACAGTGCACCATAAATACATAAGGTCGCCAAAAATATGTCGACACCTTACCATCACAGCCATACTGTATGTGTTCCCACAATTGTTACCACAAAGATGGAGACATATAATTGTTAAGGATATCTCTGTGCTGTAGATTTACAAATCCCCTTTATTGGAATTAAGATGCCCAAACCTGTTCAGCATGACGGTATGTCCTTCACAGAGCCCTGACCTTAATCCTGCTCAATACCTTTGGGATGAACCGAACCAGGGACCACACCCAGGTTCTCGTAACTGAATAAGCACAAATCCCCACAGCAATGCTGGTGGATATAAGAGCCAAAGGCAAATAAATCTGGGATGTCATATTTAAGAAGCACATACAGTATATGTGTGATGGTCAGATGTCTACACATTTTGGGCGATATTATGTATATAATTATACAATTAATGGTTCTTTATAATGTAAAATTTAATTATAGCATATTATAATAATATACAATTGTATATTGCGAACAGAAAGACCAATTGATGCTGATATCTGCTGGTGGGGCAGATATAATGGACATGTCTAAAGGAGGCATGCTGGAGCATCAGACCCAGCTGAGCTCATTCGATACAGGTTTTGGACAGAAGCAAAGTTTTGGCAGCATGCACCAAAACAGCATGCAGGGCTTCATGACCAACACATTACCCACTGGACAGTACAGCACTGGCATATATGGCAACTCCTATAAGAAATACTCAACCATGTCAACAATGGATGGGTGGAGGGAGAATATGATTCAGCTTGATACAGTAAGTGGAGCTGGTCACCGTGAAGCATTTTACCAACGCTCAAATATACACAGATAACTACTATAACTTAGCAGACATTATGCTCTAAAGCACCTGGTATCAGCTTGCATACCTTCCATTTCTTTTCCCTTTTATTCAACACTTTCTCTTTTGGTATCTTTAAACATTTTCTGCTGCTTTCATTTCACTTCATTATGCCTACTTCATTTCTTTGTGGCAGAAACTGGCCTACTTTCGAGAGGATGCTGATACGCGATTTGCAGAGGATATCCTGAAGCCTTATGGGTATGAGGGAGTGGGCTCTCCTGCAGGGTCTGTTGGGTGCTGTAGTGACCTTGCTGAAAAGGAGTCACTGGATTTCCTCAATTCACTTGGTCCCAAGTTCAAAACTCTTTCTGATGTATGCACAAGCAAATGACAGAGTGGAGATTGGTGAAATGGGTGGAATTAAAGATAAGAAAATAGGAGAAATGACCAGAGATCTTTTGGAGTGGGTTATTAGATTGCATCCCTGAGAGGAAGAAGAGGATTAGGAGAAATGTGGACACCCTGGATGTTGTGAACACTAGTCACAGAAATCTGTCACCAAACACTGAAGCCTTATGTATTACTATCTGGAATTAGCACCAGAAAAAAGACTGCTCCTTTCAGATTAAGTGTGCAAAGTATGTGTGTGTTTTTCCTTTTTTTATTTTTTGATTGGTTTGTTACTAGTGTAGGCTGGATATCACTGATGAAGCACTGTCTAATCCAAAGTTTTTTTTCCTTTTTTTTAAAAAAAATGATTTATATTTCTAATGTGTAACAAAACAATTTTCCATAGAGACTGTAAGACTCTAACATGCCCCTGGCATTACTCAGATTTTTAAATTAGTTTTTCAAAAAACAAAAAAAACATAGCGGATGCCACTTCCCTCTAACATGATTAAATTCCATTTCTGAAACTGTATTTTTACAGAAGACTACAAGCAATTTCTTTATTTTGTTTGCTTCTACTATAACAGGCTTGCTTTTAAGAGTTTAATTATAACTGGAATTAATGTAATGAATAAAGCTTTCAGAGGCATGTCGTTCCCTCAGGATTATAAGGTTCTGTCTGCATTCTGAGCAGTTTTGAGAGATTAACCTTTAAAGTTTTTTGCAGTCCAGATAGCAAAACTGTGCTGTGCCTTTTTATTTTCCAAATAAAAAGTCCAAAAACTACAAAAAAACTTAAATTAATACATTGTCACAGAATAAGAAAATGTGAATAACTATTATAACAACAACAAAAAAAGTCAGATATAACCTTATAATTCCAAGTGGACAATGTCTTTCCACTTTTTACATGTTGTCTCTATAGGGGATGTTGGTGCTGGTATATTGCTAGTGTCTACTAGGACCCTGTCATAGCGGTTCTTAATATTAAGGGACTGATGGGTTCTTTAAACATTTGATATAATATTCTATCTGAATATGAGAATATTGGGAGTTGTTTTTGTGTCTCACAAATGAAGTGACTGTAAATTTAAGTAGGGATTACAGTGACCGACAGGTTCTTTGTATTGACTCTGCATTTTGTGTTTCATGCAAGATAAGGTTGTGTGAGGCACAGAACCTCATCAAACCAAACTCATTCCACTGTTTATATATAAATAACTTTTGTTAATGTATGCTTTTGTATAAAATTTGTCTTAACTTTTAAAAAAAAATTTTTTTTTACACTAAATCTTTACTAAGATTGCACAATAAAATATTCTTGGGTAAGATAAAGCAAAATGAAAGGATAAAATAACTCTTTTAAAGCATTTAGTTTATTCTATGAATGTCCTGCACATACTACATATGAAATAAAACACAGCAGGACATTAGCAACAATGCAGAAAGATGCAGTTTTAAATTGTTTTATTATTCGTATACTGCACCAAATGTTTAACTACCACAACTCCTTCTAATTTATTCATTGCACAGCATTTTAAAGCACACTCACTGTGCTTTTTATCTGTTTACGGTTACATTTAATCTTATGGATCATTTGCAAGTCTTGACCAGCCACTCATCATCTCTCGGTTGAAGTGATTAAATGCACACTTTCATCTTATCAAGCAGCAGTAATGTCCTCAGTCTTGAAGATGTTCCTGTGATGAAAAACTTCCTGATTGTTATGCACAGTACCACAGACACTAGCGACCTCCTTCCTTTTCCTTACCAAAAAACATCAATGATTGGATGTCTGTTCCTCGATAAATTATGACCGTATATTGACATATTTTTTAAGTCTTAAGATCAATTTGACGACCGTAAATGTAGATGGTAATGTATTAAAATGAGAACCATACCATTTGAAGATTCAATTGTGCTGTGGTAAAAGGCAATGTCATAAATTTCTAAATCTAAATCATTGCCTTTTTAATTCAAAGTAGTTATGTATTAATTACCATCTTTTCTCAGATATATATTTTTCTCTCTTTTTTTTTTTCATGTTTCTCCCATAAATTTTACACTGTTCAAAAGTCCTAAGCCACCCCACAATTCTTCATATTAAATTAAATGGTGTAGATTATATAGAAATCGGTACACATTTTATTGTGACAGGCTGCAAAGTACTTAAATACACTATTTAAAAATTGCTTGTTTATGTAACAATCTCAGCAGCAACCTCATTTCCCCTCTTGTCCATTCCTGCCACTCAGAAATCAGCAGTATACTAATCATGGGCCTGATCATGTCATTGTTGTGTGCACCTATTTCTCACTGGTTCATACCTCAAGTTTGGCGCTTTTTATGCTTGAATTTTTCATAGGTCACTGTGTGGCTTATGACTAACCAAAGCATATTTCAGAAACTGGTCAGATACATAAACTGGACTGAAATATAGAAGCAAAAAAAGTCCCTCAGGAAGCCTGGAAAACTATTGCTTCAAACTACTACAGGGATCGAGACTCTTGTACAGAGCTGTATGTATGAAAAAGTGTCATGTTTGTATTCATTAACATTTATACTATGCCAAGAAACTGTAACTGGAATGGAAGTGCATTTAGATAGTAGAATACATTTAGCCCACTTGAGAGGATATAATGTAAAAGTGAAGAGTACACAGGAAGAAGCCATGGATAGAATTCTTTAGGCATTTATCTGAGTCAGTTGTATAATAAAAATGACAAATAGTGGTGACGGTTTTATGCAATTTGAAGAAGAAGGAAGTCTTTAGCACACAAGGTCCTGGCTGTATATGCTTAATGGCTAATCTCATTCTTAAAGTGATTCTCATTACATTTAGGTTTAACAGAGTGAAATGACCGGGCATTGATAACCACGGGTCAAGAGGTGGGTCAATATCACAAAGAAGCTTTTCCAGTAACACGGGTTCAAGCCCTATTTATGCATGATGCCATGAATCTCAGAGGACCTCATTAAACCAGAGAAAAGCACAAACATACTTAACTGCTGTTATCTACAGACTGATGACACTATATTAAGAGGAAGTCTATATGTAGAGAGCATAGTGCAACAGTAACTGTGGGGTTTCACTTCAAGCACATATTGGTGAGGAAGTCATGCAACGAGTAACTGATTTTTTTCCCCACTGTGCCTTATGTGTTTACCCAAAATCATATGGTGTTGCATTGTCATCTGTGTAGAAGAGAGTGGTGACTTGATATTTACACATTTACAAACTATTTATTACTTGTGTATGTGTAGGTAAGTGTAGTTTCTGTTCCATGTGTCTCTGCATGATGTCTGTTCTCACCCTGTGAAATGTGTTGCCAAGGTCACAGCCTTGTAGTTTAATCGAATAACTGATTCTACCATGGCAACAAAAAGTCTTGGGACATGGTAGCAGAGCTTTCCTTTTATTCAATGGAAAAAAAATTTGGTTGAATAGAAAGCTTTATACAGTAGTACAAAGACAGATAATTAGTTAGAGGCAGGGAATGTGCTCCAGATTTAGCTAATATATGAAGCTGCAGTAGGTTTTGTCTCAAATCTCATATAGCAAGTGCCCGGAAAAGGTGCTGAAGAGGTTCTGCGTGTCCTTAAGCGTTCTGTCACTCTTGGTCAGGCGCACATACACCCGGTCACCAACTCTTAGTTGCAAGATTGCACTGTTACTGGCTGTGTCAGTGTGGAGTGCATCTACCGCTACTGCACTTGCAACAGTCTGCACATGAAGAAACAAACAAACAAACAAACAAAATGCTTACTTAATGAGTAACAAATTACTTTAATTGCAGTTTCTCTAATTTGTAATGTCAAGATTTGTTCATGTGTTTAGTAGTCATTTTAGATTAAGGGACATCTATCTCCTGTTCATAATAAATATATGCATGTTATGTAAGAAAAAATATATATATAATGAAAAATGACATTAAATGGGTTAGTTTGTATGTTTAATAATATTATATATCATACTAATACTCAGAGAAGACACAATGTATTGGCATTTTTATAAATCCAAGTCAGAACATGACTTTATTAAAGTACGGAACAGAACCTGAGTGTTAGCTACCTTTTGGTCGTTGAGCACCAGCTCGGCTCGGAGGCTGAGTCCATTCTTCACTATGTGGTAACTGAAGTGGTATACGCCAGCTAAATTACAAGTGAAAGTTCCAGTTGAGGAATCGTAGCGACCACCCAGATTTGTCATCACCATAGTGAATTTCAGAATGTCTTCATTCCCAAAGTCTTCTTTCAGTGCTGCGTAAAAGGCCACTGGTCCCTTTGTAAGAGCGCCCTGTCCAGGTGGTCCAGGCGGTCCAGGAGGTCCTGCTTTTCCTGGTGGCCCTACAGGTCCCACAGGCCCCCCTCCAGAAGAAGAAAGGGGGATGACCAGACCATTGGCACCCAGCTCGTGTGTGCCACTTTGGCCTTGGTAAGGGTCACAAACAATCCTGCAGGATGCAGGCTGGGTTGCTCCTTCAAAGCTCCTAAAGGTTAGTATAAGTACTGTTAGCAATGTTGAGGACCTGAGCCCAGCCATCTTGGTCCTACTACAGATATCTGAGAAATGACAAATTTTTAACTCTGAACCCTGGGATAAAACTGCAGCTCGGATGAGGTGATAAGAGGAATTAGAGAGTCATATGATGCAAGACCTTGTTGGATTCTTCAACAAGAAGATCCAGCATCAGCGAAAGTGGAAAACTTCCCCATTAATCACATGCAGGTTTATTTCGCAACATGAGAGTTTCCAAAGGGCAGTGGTTCCTAACAAAGTTCAGTGTTCTGAGTAAGATGTAACATTCTTTCTGCTAGTGCATTTTTGATTTAAAAGCTGGGTAACACTCTTGGACAGATGCACGTGCAGAGTTAATTTGGGTACAGAATATTACTCTGTGATTTTAGTATGGATGTGCTGTATGACACCCAGTCTCCATAGATAACCAACTGTTCCAAAATAATTACAGTACACACATACACAAAACTTACAAATAACTTGCAATGTAATCAGAAAATTTTGTTTAGATGTTCTTCACTAATATATGAAAGGGAGCATCAAACATTTAGCAGGAATTTCTATTTCCACAACAAAGGTTGGTTTGTGATTTTGAACAAGAAGACCAAGTTAATAATACATAATAAATATTCTCTTCTACAGTTTCATTTGCCACACAGTTTTATCTAATTGTCCAAATATCACTCTCTTATTTTTCACCCTGTACGAACAATAACACACAATCTATAATGTTTCAGTACTGTACGAATACATTTTTACTGTACGAGACATTTTTATTAAATATGTATAAAAATTAGGTCAGAATACACAATCTTTGTATAATTTTCAACAAGAATTGGCTACCAATGAACCATTTGGCTACCAATTAGGTTAGCTGCTATTTAAGTAGATTTAAAACAAGGATCTTCTAAACAGGGATTTGAAAGAGCACTTTTGAATGAAGTACTACGGGCCAGCTGTTTTGACTAAATGGAATTTGCCTAAACAGAAGCCGCTCTTGGTGCCTTAAATCTCCCACAGGGACTCATTAAAACCTTAAAGAAATCATCCCTAAAAAAAGCATGAAAAATATGAATTGTCTAATTGTCTGCTTTTATAGATGAGATCATACATTACTCACATATCAAATGACCACTCTGAACCAAATTAATCTTGCTTACTGTACTGTGTGTGACCAAAGTAGACAAGAATGGTTCCTATCACTGCTCCATATTTTTCTTTTGACTTTTGACTTTTTTTTTTTTTTTGCTTTTGAAGAATTTCTGTAAAGTTACAGAATGGAAGATTTTGGAATTTGTACAATGCCAGGCTAAAAAAACTTCACACTGTTTTTTCTTGCATTTTGTTAGACCGACTTTAGCTTTGATTATGTTGCATTAACTCCATAAAGTCTTCCCCAGCACAAGATGCTCAGTAGGGTTAAAGTCAGGACTCAGTGGTGTCCACTATGTCTAAGATCTTTTGATTACTTTTGATGTTTTTTTTTTTTTTTTTTTTTTTGTAATAATGCAACACCACTAAAACTTTACGTAATCTGTCATCTTTATATATATATATAATCACTTTTCTTTTCAAAGTCCAGCACTATGCATGCTTTAAAGCTTTGATAATGTGTTGGACAGTTCCTTACCCAAAATAGGTAATCTCAGCATCTCCTTAGTTGTTTTATTTGCTTGATGTAGGGCATGTCTTCCAACATGGCTGTTTAAAAAAAATAAGAGGCTCCTCACTGCATTTAGGGTTAAAAGAATTGATGTAAGAAACATCTTAATCACTGCAGTAATTGTCAATTATCCATATCAAAATACTAATTATAAACTCTTAATATTTTCTCATGGAAATAGGTAGTGCAGAAAAAACACTATTGTGGGAACATTTTATAACATGGGTTGTGCTCCATCCTCCACCACAGGCATTAATCTGGTGGCTGTGAGAGGCAAGTGATTAAGCTTAGGAATGTTATATCATGACACAGTGTGTTATGTATAATCCAACATTTTGTCAGAGTTACCATGGTACTAAAAAAAAAAAAAAAAAAAAAAAAAAAAAAAATTGACAGTGAACTGTCATTTTAACAATTTCCTGTGTGAAGTCAATACTATGAAGGTAAAGTGTCAGAAGTGATATATTATTATTAAAAGCTTAAAGTTATACTTAAATAGGTTCTTCATTTAAATGTCAATAGCAGGCAAATGCAAACTTTAATCAGACTGCTAAGGAGAACTGGTCTGAATGACTTATCACATTTTAGCTTCCTGTCCCCTTTTACTTGTTAGCACTGTATTGGTTTTATGTGACTTAGATTTGAATTATTCAAAAGAACAGATACTCACCCACACACCAGATATGAAAATATGTCTGGAAATATAAGAGGAGCTGGCAGCTTTCTGTAGACTGCAAAGATACCGTCCCCTTTCTTTCTTTTTATTTGCTTTTGAGCATGATAATTAAGCAATCTTTTAAGCTGTGTGTGTGTGTGAATGCATTTGTAGCAGACGAGCAAGGAACAAAATAGCAGAATGATGTGACATTGATTCCCAAGCCCTAAACACAAAGCATTCTCTATACTATGAACTGCTCTTGGGACTCGGAGTGTCTTTGAGGCTGATTACTGTAAGTTACAGTATCTGGTTCAAAGACATTCTCTTATTCTGTATTACAGCTTGTGACTTTGTGTCATGCTGGAAATTTGGGAGTGGAATTTTAGCCGTACTACTTCCAAACACAGTGTTGTAGTGGATCTGTTCTGTTTCAAAATTACAATCTTGACAGCTCGGAGTGTGAACTACCATAATGTACACATACTTACTATACACATACACAATACTATACGTTGTCAGGGCAACTGAAAGCAGTTTAGGTAACAACTTTTAAAGATTTTTTTTAAATCTCCACACACACACACACACACACACACACACACACACACACACACACACACACACACACACACACACACACAGAGTCAAACCTTGGATTGCAAGCATAATTGGTTCCAGAAGCATGTAGGTACAGTATATCAAAGCACTCATATATTAAAGTAAATAGAAATAGTAAAAGAAATAATGGAAATTCATTTGATTTGTTCCACAACCCAAAAATATTCATATAAAAATAATAATTACAAAATGTAAAATAAATAAAAAGTAATAAATAAAAGTAAAAATAAATTAACATGTGCATTATCTTTGAATAGAATCCCAATAGATCAGTTTTCCGTTAGTGTGTGTGTGTGAAGCTAAGCCTTGAGAAGGAGGGAGGGGGCTACTATGTAGGATGATTTCCACACACACACATGCTCGCGCACACTAACTGAAACACTGCTTTGTCAGGGAACTTCTTTAACAAGGAACCTCTCTAATGGCGCACACTAATGAAATCACTGCTTTCTGACAGAAAGAGACTCTGGATCTTTAACAAGGAACCTCTCTAATAACACCAGCTTTTACTTTGCGTGCGCACACACATGGTCACAATGTTTTAATAAACAGTACACGCGTGCATGGATCTTGACTATATGAGTGATGCATGTGCACTGAGACTGAGCATTGGAGATGATTATCCACAATCCTGCAGAGTCGAGCAAAGAGAACTATTTGCTCAGCTGTGATCTCGTGATGCTCGGCAGACAAGGCGCATGCGTACTACTCATATATCAAGCCTTCACTCGTTTATTACGTTAAAAATTTATTTTTGCTTGTCATGCAAAATGCTCACAGAGCAAGTCACTTGCAATCCAAAGTTCCACTTTGTGTGTGTATATTATAGTAATTTCCACCAAAACACCCTATGCACAACATCTTTAAGTATATTTGAAAAACTATAGTTATCCAACGGGGGAAATCTACTCAGTGAAGAAATTGTTGTTTCTTGAGAAAGCAGTGAAAAAAAAAAAATTCAAACATTGCATGTAATTTTTGTTTCTTATAAGCAGTTTCACAGTGGCTGAGGGACTTATTAAAACAGAAAGACTACCAGCCATTTTTATTGCTTTGAGACTATGAGAGAAACGTTTGCTCATGTTTGTGCGTAAGAGGAAAGGAAATTTCATAAATCTCGAACACCATGCAATACCGAGATGCAGGCTCAATGTAACGATAACGTAATAAGCATGAGGATGAGGGAGAGAAGGAGGGTGAGTGTTAGAGAAAAAGAGAAGAGGGAGAGGAGAGGACAGGGCATTAAAGAGGAATAGAGTAGTACTGGAGAGTAAAGAGACATGCTACTCCAAGGATAACATATGAAGGGAACTGAAGATTTACTTGCACTTCAAATTTACTTCAATTCTTTACCTACTGCATGATTTATCTTTATATGTTCACCACAATGCATCTTTCAGTCATTACAGATTAGGAGCCTTTGAAAAAGATTGATGAAATATGCATTTCATATACTGTACTGTACGCAGCAAGACTTTCCGTTCTGTTTGATTATAATGACATCTAGAGGTTATATAATGTGAAAAAACGTTAAATACTCTGATTTCCTTTCTGCTAACTGAATCTTTGACTTCATTTATACAGTAAGTAAGATGCACATTTAAAAATATATAATTTAAGAACTGTTTGATAGATCTTGTCAAAGATTTTCTGTCTATTTAAGTTTTGTGATAGAATGGTGTCTTGAAGTAATTAAGCCAATAAGCCAATTAATGTCTTTCTCAAAATCATAAAAATAAAGAATTACATTTTATAATTCCACTTATACCAACATGGTTCTTCATTCTGGATAAGAACAAACTAATTAATAAATTATTCGCATTTATACATGAAATGTAGTATTCTTAAAATGTGTACCTAACTGCCACTCCTCTGTGTTGTGTTTGGGTTATTTTGTTCAAAGGTTTTCCTAATGAGTTACGTTGTGGTGCGTGCAGTAAGACTGGTAAGACATCAATGGCCCCAATACATACTATTGAAATTATTCAAGATTGGTTTAAAGTACAGCAGACTGAAGACAACTGATTACTGACTTATTAAATATTGTTAAACATTTATGGGTTCTGGAATGCAGATTTCTAAGTAAATATCAAAGCTCTTCATCCATCAAAGAACTCGGTTTTTCATCTTGATGTGAGGGTTCACCACTAGATGGCACTGTTTTTGAGTTGAGTTTTTGTAGTTTTTGTTTGTAGACTCAGTTTCCCAGAAGGCACCTCGGTCAGGTGATTAGGGCTCACCTGAACCGAGGTACTGTAGCTCGTTAGACATTCTATAAGTAGCTGTTTGTTCTGGGAAACTGGGTCGAGTATTTGTTATGTTAAGTGGGCTTTTGTTTGGTTATGTTTTGATTTAGTTTGTGTTTGTTTTAAGTTGGCATATGTTTTGTGGAGCTGTCTTTATTAAATGTATTAGTTTGTATCTTAGTCCGTTTTGGTTTTCCCTTGTGTAAGTACCACTTTAGAATGTTTAGTTCTTAGTCTGTCCTGCTACTAACATGATACTAACCTGCCTAGTTCTTAGTCTGTTTAGTCTCCTAGTTTGTCTAGTCTCCATGTCTGCTCAGATCTTAGTCTGTTTACTAACCTGCTTAGCCACTCACCTGCTAGTTCTTAGTCTGTCCCCTACCTAGTCTGCTGTGTACCCAGTCTGTTCATCCCTTAGACCTTTGGCTACTAGTCTGTTAGCAACTAGTCTGATTAGCTATCATCCAGCTTAGCAGCTAGTGTGCGTAACAGCTAGTAGCCTAGGTCTCTGTTAGGCTTAGCTGATCCTCTTGTCTGTATTGTATTAGTCTGTCCAAGTTATTTGGTTAATGTTGTTGTATGTGTTGTGTTAGTTAGTCACCATCCTTTTGTTTAAAGTTCTGTTTTGTTTAAAATAAAATGGACACTTTCACTCCACCCTCTGCTTTTATGCCTGCCCCTTCCTCAGCCCACGGCTATCACCATGAGCCATCACCAGCAGTTCATGACACTTGATAAATAGGCCATTCAGAATATGATTTACTGTAGGTGCTCTAAAGACAAAGCTTTGACTAACTCCTCATTAGATATTGGTTTGTTAACCCTGTTTCAAGATTTTTTTTTTAAATTCCCAAAGCACCTAATCTAGCTCCTCAGCTAAACCCTTCATGATGTATTTCACTAGAGTCCTCTATATACAGTAGTTAACAAGAAGCCATTTAAAGGTCCCATATATAACTAATTTTTAAACAGGTCTCTAAGCCCCCCATCGCCAAATGTGTGTTAATGCTCCAGTGGAAACACCCATCAGATAATTAATTCAATTTTATTTGTAGAGCTCTTTTAATAATGGTAATTACCACAAAGCAGCTTTATAATGCATTCATAAAGAATTTTTTTTTTCATAACTCAAACTCCGTTTCAATCCTCTTCCAAATGTGTCCTTTCAAGGTCTATATAAATGAGATAGGAGCAGCTTAACCTGACTCTATCAATAGCAGTACTGGATTGGGCTGAGCAACAAGCTGGGGAGGGTGTCTTCTAATTTGTCATTACATTATAGGGTAAATCTATTTATGCAAAAAACAAGAAATTTCTACCCACACACACATACATGCGCACAAAGATGCACATGCACGAACACAGACACCTGAGGTCCATCTAAATGTGTAAAAATAGCTCAAAAGTGAATTCCCCTTTAAAATTCGGCCTCAGTCAGATAGCAAATCCCTTAGGCTAAATGCATCACCATGAATATGAACATAGCAAATGTGTCCACTGTGTCCAATGGTCCACTGGATGGCAGTATTGTCTTTAACTTTTTCTTGGCAAAAAACACACACAGTCACACACAGTCTCTCTCTCTCTCTCACACACAAAATGCTATTTTTGACCGGTGCTATTATTCCATACTTTAGGTAAGAACTGTAGCCCTTTAAACTTATAAAGATAACATTGAAAAGAAACACATTCATTTCTATTCTACACACAAAAATGCTGTCCCTTTTTCTAGTGATTTAAAAGTGATTTCCACTGAGAGATTTGTTTGATCCAAAGGTCTTCAATTTATATATACTGTACAAGGCCCATCTCTGAAGTATTCACATCTATTGAAGACAGTAAATATTTTTGGCCATTTGAGGCTTCATGCTTGTTTTTAAAAGGATAGCAAAAATAGAATCTGCACTGAATCAGGATCTGAAAAATAGAATGAAATGTGCACTTTTAGCATGACTAGTATTAACCTTGTTGAGTTTTAAAATTCAATCCCACTTAATTATCCTGGACACCTTCAACAGGAAAATTTTGGGCCCTCTGATTAATTTACACAACGAGGAATAAGCAAAATAACATTCACTGACTCTGTCTGAGCCCCAGAGTCCTTGTTCTTGGTGGACAGGAGTAGAACCCAGTTTAGCATCTCAGAATGTGCAACATGTTAAACCTTGAGGTTAAACATTGAGATGTTACACTGCTAACCACATTTGTAAACAGTGGTTATCTGAGTTACTGTAGCCCTTCATCAGATTAAAAGAGCCTCACCACATTTCTCTCATTAACAAGGCATTTCTGATTACAGAAGTGTCACTAACTGGATGATTATTATTTTATATTATTTTCCATGATTTTTAAGAAGTTTCTTAAATTCTATACACGGCAATACCAAACAGTCAAAGTCACCAAAATCATTTTTTTTCTGTTCTGAATCAATTACCCGAATTGAGTTGAAAATTAACTAAAGCTCATTATCTAGATCTACATGATTTTATGCAGCTGTTGCTATATTGTCTTAAAAAAAAAAAAAAAAAAAAAAAAAAAAAAAATATATATATATATATATATATATATATATATATATATATATATATATATATATATATATATATGACTGTTCAGCCAAACAAATAAAGAAAGAAAAAATAATAAATAAAAAAATCCCAAACCAGTGCTTTTATTATCCTGGCGTGTTTGTGACACTTTCATATACATTCATTGATCCAGGGACAAAGAAGGAGTTTCTCTGGAGTATCCTGGGTTGTGACTTAACACGCACAAGGAGTAAAATAAGTTCAGATTTGAATTTATTTGAGACTTGAAGTTCAGTTTTTGAAATAAAACCAGGAAAGGTCTCATTTGCTATTAATATGTGCATTGTACTGCTGCATTTCTCTCTCAAAGAAAAAACTAGCAATCACAAAACGCAGCTCGTTTGCTGATGGCAGCACGTAAACCTTGTCTGGAAATTTGAAAGGAGCTGCCATAATATATCTATATACTGTTGTTTGGCATCTGTTATACATCTGTATTTTTTCCCCCACAATACCACTCCTTCTCATTTGTTTCACATTTAAGAATGGGAATTCACAAAGGCACAGTAAAACAGATTCTTTAAAAAGACACAGTATACATGATGATGTTTGTAGCATGTAAAGGAGCAACTCACTCTCAAATGGCATTAAGATTTAGTGAAAATAAATTCATGCCAGCTCCCACTTAATGTCTGCTTGTGCACCCAAGCACAACCAAGAGTGCCACTGGTTTAGTGAAAATACAAAAAGGATTTTGACATGATTTTGACAAACACAAATAGCAAACACACATTTCCTGGGGCTAAATTGCAGATGCCTTGCTGTAGGGTATATCAGGAAAAATAACTCTGGAACATTAAAATGCTGCTTAAATTACCTAACTTGTTGTCTTCCTAAACACAGCAATAAAATGCAGAAAAAATAAGAGTGAGAAACTTTGGCAGACATTACACTATTATGATAATAATATACAGTACATGCCATCTATCAGCTTCAGAGAGCTAACACTTTCTCTAAAACATGAAACCAGGCACCATATTGTTTAAAACTCCAGCACTGCTTTCTTCTTAATCATTATGGCTGCAAGTATAAACTACAAGAAAAGACCTTATAGTAAAATGCCTTGTTTATTTGTGATCAAGCTAAGGCTGTGGAAAGCAGAAGCCTCACCATCCACCTGCTGTCTTCGCCTCCGATTCTGTATGACAATAGACAGCTAAACTGATTGCATTGTAAACACGAAAACTTAATGAAAAATCTCTTATCAGGGCCAATGCACTTGCCGGTGGGGACTAGACGACCTTAATATACCAATTAAATTTTTGCAAATGAAATATAGCAAGCAATGTTTTTTTCCCATTAACATAATGCTACATCCAATTTATTTGTCTTTGATAGCAAAGATTCTGAGAAATTTCTGTGGTGACTCCAGTCTAAATTAACTCTCAGAAACACACACACACACACACACACACACACACACACACACACACACACACACACACACACACACACACACACACACACACACACACACACACACGTCTGTATCAATCCAGAATAATTAGTGAAGCATGTTTCCATTGTCTGAATATGTTAGAGGGTTGTTTCGTTCATGTGGAGTCTCTCTCTCTCTCTCTCTCTCTTGCTCACACACACAATAATAAAAGACTGTGGCCATATGGAGTTGAATTTTATCAGTAATAATGTTCTGATAGACCATGCTGTTTAGAGTTTTAGCAGTCTTATGTTTTTTTCGCTTTTAATTATGTTGTTACAGCTAGACCCTTTCAGGATGCCACTGCCTGATTTTGATTTCCTTTTGCCATTCTGACCTGTCTGACTCATCCTCATGCTCTATGTTTGTCCAGAGCTTCCTCCACTTGTGACTTTTTGCTGCTTACTTTTTTTACTGTAAATATGGATACACTTAATATGGTTTTATTGAATATCCTAAAGATCACTGTAGATGGTCACAATTATGGCAATTTATGCCCACTCACACAATCTGTGTTTATCTTTACCTAACTTTATCTAATGATCTAACGATCTGTCGTAATTAGACACTGATGCACAGAGTGTACATCCATTCCTCACAGTACTGTTTGTATACAGTTGTTCATGAGTAATAATTTAAAATCCCACTATTCCATTTTTAGGTAGATGGGTTTGGATCCTCTCATAGTATCTTCCTTATTTTGCCTCAGGGAGTTTTTATTTGACATTATTGCCTCTGGCTTGCTCATTAAGGATTTAAATCTAAATTTAGACTTCTGCAAAGCTGCTTTGACACAAGGTCTATAGTATAGTAGTTCAATATAAGTAAAATTAGATTAAATGTAATTACATTTATAAAATACTGTTTATTCCAAATGATAGGGAACCCTAGTGATTTTCTGGGGTTCACATTATACCAGTTACATACAAGACCTACAATATGTACTGTGGATAATAAGAAACAGGTCTCACCTTAAGGGTCCAATAAAGAAGAGATCTCTATATAGAGTAGATGTCATAGCTAAACTATAGGCTAATGTAAAGATGTCCCTGTCACAGTGGTCCAGTTTCTGCATAGAAAAGGGATCCTAAGTTTAGCTCCATTATAAAATTGTGGTTTAGCTCCATTATAAAATTAGTTGATTTTAAGATGAGAGAGTGCCGTCTTTCACAAAGAATAACACGGCTGGAACTGGCCATATCCCAGTCATAGCATGGAATGCTTAGCTGGCTATTCATTATTGAAGGTTACAAGGCCAATAGACTGATTCGCAGTCTATTTTTTATCTGAGTGTGTAGCTCATTTAGATGAAATAAGTGAAATGAAATGACATGAAATCAAAAGAAAAGTCGGTATGCTCATACACACACATTTAAGTCAGCTTTATGATTCTTTGAAAGCTTTAAATAAAGTTCTTCATTTGCAGCAAAAAAACCTCTCTAACATTAATGTCACATGAAAGCATGTTCTTTGCACTGCATTTCTATCATTATTTCCGATACTTCAACATTTAGAGGGACAGACGTGGCTAGTCTAGAACCTGTCATGGGAGCTGATGGGGGCAGGGGTGACTCAATGGTAAAAATGTTGGACTGCTGACCAGGAGGTCCCCAGTTCGAGCAATGATGCTGCCAAGTTGCCACTGTTGAACCCTTAAGCAAGGGGCTTCACACCCAGTACTCAGGTATTTGAGAGTCAAGCAGGCAACCTGACCTTTTAAATAACTGCCACAGAAATGTCCCAAGGGGAGCCAACAGGGAGACTACTTGACCAATGCTCCGATGCTTTCGGGCCCGCATTTACTAAGCATCTCAGAATCACTTGTAGGAACTCAGACTAGTACATTATAAAGCTTCCTATTCTTACTTTCGATGAGGAGTACAGCAGGACAAGCGTGTGACATCACTTTTTACAACACTGAGAGCAGCAAAGTAGGCTGCCCGTTATAGTGGATGTTGTAGTTTTTACAGGGTTTTGTAGTTTTAAACAGTGGAAAAGGTGAAATCAGCAATAGCTGTGAGATGCGTGACTCGGCTGCATGACGTTATCTTAATCAGACTGCTCCAATAATAACTGTTTAAAGCCACAATAATAGAGCTGTGTATGACTGTCATAATCTGATCAAAATGACTAAGAAAGAAGGTGAAATTGGAGAGGGGATGAGAGCATTTTGCTTGCGGAGAAGGGAGTAAAAGGTAAAGGAATTATTGAAGTAAAATTCTTCCCCACTCTTACCTCTAAAGAAAAAAAAAACTGAGTGGACAGCGATTTGTGAAAGCATTAATGCCACCTGTCATTTTGCTGCACATTCTCCCGAGGAGTGTGAACCACAGGGATACGCCGTGTTAATGACGTGATAAAGTGCTGCTTATAACGGAGAATCTAAAATAAACAGTTTGCATACACTCAAATAATGTAATATAAAATGCATATATAAATATGATTATTTTAATGTGAGTGCCATGAATGATGCACACGACTCCATGAATGCAGCTTGTTTTTCGTTGATTTCATGCTGTGTAGTGGAAAATGTATTAATCTGTGCATGTAGTCTGTGCAATGCAATCTGTGGTGCTGTAAGAGGAGAGTTTAATTTATTATTTTTGAAACTGTCGCTATGTCACTATTTCAAAGCTGCATCTTACGTACAGTAACAGTGACCTGCAGAGACAGCATACAACATGTTCATAATTGGACCAGTTACATACCACCGTTACATTAGCTGATTCATTTTTCCTCCCAGCTCATTGATTTGTTTAGAGTAACTGATTTGTGAACAGTTTGTGGTACCTTTACATTTAGAAGGTAAGACCTGGTACACTTGAATGTAGAGAACATAGGATCAAGACAAGTCGCAAGGCATTTTGTGTATTGAGTCCACTTCACAATATAGTGACATTTTTACTTGTGCTTGTTTTAGTCATGGGTTAAGTCTAAATATAGCCTTGGTCTCAACAGAGAGTTTGTAAAGATAATCCACTCATCCATTTACTGTAGTGCTCATTCTGTATAGGGCCACATGTGGCCTGGAGCCTTTCCTAGGGAACTCAAGGCAAAGGCAGAGAGAGGATGGGGTGAAAACCCTTTATAGAGAGCAAGCCCTCATATACCCAATCACACATTAAGTGGAAACATCAATCAGCCCACAATGCAGTTCTTATGACTGTGGGAGAAAAACAGAGTACTTGAAAGAACAACCACCAAGCACAGAGATATCATGCAAACACCATGCACACAGACTAGAGGCGAATTTGAACCCCCAACCTTGGATGTGGCATCTGTGGCAAATAATGATCATGTTATCTTTTTAATGAACAGAATTGGCTAATTTCTTCTCCTAGCAAACAAATCACTGGCATAATGCCAATGCCATAATCTCCCCCCCTACACCCCCACAGACAAAAATGTGTAACACAATTAAAAAAGATTCAATGTGACACACACACACATATAAACATGTGTGTGTGTGTCATCAAGCACACCATTGTTTTTCTTGTGAAATTCCCAATAAGTTTGATGTGTCACATGACCCTTTTCCTATTGAAAAAACAAAAGTTGGATCCAAGATGGCCAACTTCAAATTGGCCACCATGGTCACCACCCATCTTGAAACGTTTGCCCCCTCACATATACTAATGTGCCACAAACAGGACATTAATATCACCAACCATTCCAATTTTATTAAGGTGTATCCATATAAATGGCCCACCCTGTATGTATATATAAAATGAGAACACCCCTCACATCTCTGCAAATATTTAAATATTTAGCTATATCTTTTCATAGGACAACACTGCATAAATGACTCTTTGACACAATGAAGTAGTCAGTGTAAAGTTTGTATCGCAGTGTAAATTTATTGTCCCCTCAAAATAACTAAAAATACAGCCAATAATAGCTGAACCCCTAGCAACAAAAGTGAGTACAACCCTAAATGAAAATGTGAAATGTCAATATTTTGTGTGGCCACCATCATTTTCCAGCACGGCTTCAATTCTCTTGGCCGTGGAGTTCACCAGAGCTTCACGGGTTGGCACTGGAATCCTCTTCCACTCCTCCATCACAACGTCACGGAGGTGGGCGGACATTTGATACCTTGTGCTCCTCCACCTTCCTTTTCAGAATGCCCCAGAGGTGTTCCATGGGGTTTAAGTCTAGAGACATGCTAGGCCAGTCCATCACCTTTAACCTCAGCCTCTTTAGCAAGCCAGTGGTCATCTTGGAGGTGTGTTTGGGGTCATTATCATGCTGCAACAATGCTCTGCGGCCCAGTTTCCGGAGGGAGGGGATCATGCTCTGCTTCAGTATGTCACATTACATGTTAGAATTCATGTTTCCCTCAATGAACTGTAGTTCCCCAATGCCAACAGCACTCATACAGCCCCAGATCATGACACTCCACCACCACGGTAGGCAAGACACACTTGTCTTTGTACTCCTCACCTGGTTGCCGCTACACACGCTTGACACCATCTGAACCAAATAGGTTTATCTTGGTCTCATCAGACCGCAGGACAAGGTTTCAGTAGTCCTGGTCCTTAGTTTGCATGTCTGCAGCAAATTGTTTGAGAGCTTTCTTGTGTATCATCTTTAGAAGAGGCTTCCTTCTAGGACGACAACCATGCAGAGCACTCAGCTTCTTTGGCCGACCATGGTGAGGCCTGTTCTGAGAAGAACCTGTCCTCTTAAAGCGCTGGATGGTCTTGGCCACTGTGCTGCAGCATAGTTGTAGAGTGTTGGCTATCTTCTTATAGCCTAGGCCATCTTTATGTAAAGCAACAATTAATTTTTTCAGGTCTTCTGAGAATTGTTTGCCATGAGGTGCCATGTTGAACTTTCAGTGGCCAGGTTGAGAGAGTGGAAGAGCTTTTATACCAAATTTAACTCACCTGCTATCTGGTGACACCTGAGACAGTGTAACACTAATAAGTCACATGACAAAGGGGAAGGAAAATGACTAATTGTGCTAAATTTGTACATTTTCACTTAGGGGTGTACTCACTTTTGTTGCCAGGGGTTCAGCTATTATTGGCTGTATTTTTAGTTATTTTGAGGGGACAATAAATTTACACTGCGATAGAAACTTTACACTGACTACTTTTCATTGTGTCAAAGAGTCATTTATGCAGTGTTGTCCTATGAAAAGATATAACAAAATATTTACAGAGATGTGAGGAGTGTACTCACTTTTGTGACATACTGTATATATTCTCTCTTTTACTGCTGAACTGCAAAATTACAGACATAACTGCACATTGTAAACACGTTTCCATCCATTTCCGTGCATATTAGCAACACTGTGGGACAGCAACCAATTAAGTAGAACATTAAATAGCAAACAATGAGACAAAAATCAAATAAATACAAACATATAAAATACAAACAAATAGAATATTAGTTATAATAAAATATTGGTTACTGCAGTTAATGGTGTCCTAAACATCTGCAAGGCAACATTAGCACCAATTATTTGAAAGGAAGCAACAGGGTACAATCACCAATGGCCAGAATTTAATGTAATATATAACAGCACATTGTGAACATGTAGCGGGTATTTTTAAAAACCAAGATTTTTATATTTCGTTTTGACCTTTCGTTCACATGCAAACCCTGGTTTGGTCGTTGAAAATAAACAGATTTTTCCAAAGCTCCATTTTCAGTGGTGTTATGTGTACAGGGGAAACTGAGATTTTGGCTTGTTGGAACATCACCTTGTGTGTTGATAATGTCAGTGTCTGTGTGCTAGTCTCCTTGATTTGACATCAGCTTTGTTTATGAGGATATTTTGTGCAGTAGTGAACTTACACACAGTAACTGTGTTAACGCTGCTTACTGGACTTTTTCAGCATTTTCATCTTCTCAGAATGATCTTAGTTTCCCTAGTCTCCCCTTTTCGGTTAGGTTGCGGACCAGCACTGTGCATCCAGGAGACAGCCTCTGGTAAATTTCTGAGCATGGAATCTCTCATAGAAAGTCCTCTCATAGAATCCTATAGAATGTCAATGGAAACCAGCTCAAACGGGTATGTAGTAACAATATTGGTAAGTGAGCTCTCATTTGCATGTTAGGATGCTTCCTTTGCAGACAGCTATACACCTGTGTGATGTGGTGTTCAATATTCCTCTGCATATGAGGCCAATAGAAGCAATCTCTAATGAGAGTCAAGACCCTTTCTACTCCTTCAAAGGAGTTCCTTGATGAAATTTTTAGAGCAGAAGTAGTTGCGTCCTCTGAGTCTGACATAGCAGTCCATCTTTATCAACGTACAGTTGTTGTTTCTCTCTTATAAGTGAGGTTATTTTGCTGTTGTGTGGTTGTTTTCCACCTTTTGGCCATCGATTTGACTTCTCCAATTACAGGGTCCTCTTTCTGAGGTTTCTCAGAGTCCTTATGGGGAACTCTGTCACTGTTTTCATTAATATGCTGTTTTTCTCACATACTGCTGCACAGATTGTCATTGGACACAGCCATGGCTCACTGCTTTGCAACTGAACAGCAACAGCTTGAGTCACACTACTCATGACCTCTGGTAGTATTATTTGTGTGCAAGTTTGTATGAACTGTTCCATATCCAAAGGTATGCATGAAAGACCATCTGCATCCCGATTAATTCTGCCGGTAAGGTACTTAATAGAGAACTCGAGGTCAATCCGTTTAGCTACCCACCTATGAGTGGTTTTGTTTGGCTTGGCAGTGGTAAGTACATATGTGAGAGGATTATTATCATTGTAGACCGTGAATGTTGGTGAATAGTAGAGGTAGTTCCTAAACCTCTCACATATTTCCCACTTCAGGGCCAGGAAATCCAGTTTCCCAGAGTGAAGGTAGTAATTTTCATCTGGGGATGCTAAAGTCCTGGGCCCGTATTTACTAAGCATCTCAGAATCACTCATAGGAATCGGCTTCAAAGTTAATTTAGGACTGAAAACAGTCCTACCTTAGAGTAGAACTTAAAAGTTATTTATAAAGTCAATATGATTATTTGAATGTATGTGCCATGGATGATGCTCACAACTCCATGAATGCAGCTTGTTTTTCATTGATTTCACGCTGCGTGTTGGTAAATTGTATGAATCCGCATGATCTGCGGTGCAGTAAGAGCTTTAATTTATTATTTCAGACACTGTCGCAATGTCTCTCTTTCAAAGCTGCATCTTTACTTTTACTAAAAAACAATACAGTATCAGTGACCTGCGGAGACAGCATACAACATGTTCATTATTGGATCACTTGCATATTGCACACAATGTTTAAAATTAAAATTAACATTTTTGTCCATGTCTTTTATGTCCTCCGTGTCACTCAATATTACTAAAATGTCTCCCCTCTTTGCATCTCTGCCTGAATGCCATTTCCTCACTACTCCTAACCAGTTAGGACACCTAGGGAGCTCTCCTACATTTTGGTGAAGATGTGAGTGATTTCCTATTTTCAAAATCCTGATAAATAGCTCTTACTACTACTTCTGAAGGTCTGACCAAAATAACATCATTCTGAGAATTTTTGGCCACTTAGGAACAATTTCCTACTCTGAGACGCTTGGACGACTAGAACCATATGCAATTACTGCCACTTTTCCCTGCTGTCTTTCATAGAGCACTGCCCCTAGCCTATCCTGCAAGGCATCCCAGTGCAGGATGAGTGGCTGCACTAAAACTAAAACACTGGAAGCTGTCACCGGGAATCCACTAACTGGCACAGCACTTTCTGATGTTCACTTGACCACATAATTAAATGGTTTCAGGGTAGATGTCTTCCATTTCCTTCTTTCCTTTGGTCAGATTTTGCTTGTCTGCTGTTCCCTTTCAAAAGCTACACTCGTTGGGTTATAAATATAGGACTATAAATAGGACTGAACCGGAAACATTCTCAGGTCTTTTTGTCGTCAAGGACCGCATTGTGTGTGTGCAAGCACTTTATATAACTAAACGAGAAAAGATGGCAGAGTTAGACATGAGATGCGTGTGAAAAATATCTCGCGGAGGGTGATCTCCTTGCTTTCTGTTTTGAGTGTTTGGGGGAAGAGCACGCTATCCTTGGGCTTGAGGGAGGATGTGAGCATTGCTACCTACTAAAATCCTTCTCGCTCTGCTTGCCTTTTTAAAACAAAACCTGGAGCCGCGGCGCATTCCTGGGGTTTGCTTGCTGATCTGGTGGAAGCGCATGAGACGGAATCCTCCTTTTCTCTCGCTCTCTCACCTTCTCGTGAAGGGGGGGAAAGAGACTTCCTCTCTTGTTTCGGTGGAAATGGAAACTGTCACTTCAGAGCACTCCTCTAGTGATGAGCGAGCGTATCAGGAATTATTAGAGGTGGTAGAACGCACGGTCTAACGCTTAGACCTCGATTGGCTGCAGGAGCAGGAGTCCCCCAAGCACTCAAAATTAGACGACAGGTTTCTGCAGGAGCCTCAACGGCACGCTCTCCCCTTTTTTTGGCGATCTCCACAATGAATTAACTCATTCATGGAAGATGCCCTATTCATCCCGTGTCTTTGTGCCATCAACATCGATTTATTCTAATGTCATGGATGTGAAGGCGTGGGGTTATATGATGATGCCCCAGATAGAAGAGATGCTTGCAGGCTATCTCTCTCCTGGGACATCATCCTCCCTGAAAAAGCCACCATGCCCCCCAAGCCATGTAGACTAACATCTTTGTTGGTGGAAAAAGCTTTTCAGGCAGCAGGTCAGGCTGGTGCTGCTCTGCACACCATGGCGGTGCTCAACAGTCGGGACCGTCGGCCACCCAGTCCTGACCAGGTCTGGTTCCCACGAGGCGTGAGACACAGAAGGAGAGTGTGGTCTCAAGGAGACCGGACTTGAGGAGTATTATCTCTGTAAAGAAGAAGTCATGCGCCCAGGAACGTGGGGGTGTCTCCCCCGGGGAGGAGTGCATAAAATTCCATCACGGAATAAAGTCTCCTTCCCGGCACCACTGGTGTTTCGGGGAACAGGGGTCTCCAGCAAAGTGTTAGGTGTTAGGCCACGTTTCAGGAGCCGAACATCTAACACCCCCTAGCCGAAATGACGAAACTTCTGCCCCTTTTGGAGAAACAGACAGCGTGGAAGATACTGACCACTCAAGGGCCAATCCCCAGAGGCTAATAAGGGTTACGCGCTGGGGCTTCGTACCCTTCCTATGTGGTTCAGACCCCGGTTTTTGACTTTGGGTCCCACTTTAGGTCCATCTTGTTGTCGCAAGATGCTAACGACAGACGCTTCCCTTACGGGCTGGGGTGCGGTCTTGGATGGCCGTCCAGCACAGGGGAGCTGGAGAGGTCATCTTCTCGCATGGCACAGCAATTGCCTCGAAATGATGGCTCTGTTTCTGGCCCTGAAACACTTCCTCCAGCAGTTGAGAGGCTACCATGTCCTAGTGCGGGTGGACAACACTGTGGTAGTCTTGTACATAAATCGCAAGGGTGGACTGTGCTCGTGCCGCTTGAACAAGCTAGCGCACCAGGTTCTGCTTTGGGCACAGGACAAGTTC
>JAAGKR010003087.1:0-57500 GCA_011419295.1 Clarias macrocephalus
ATTTAAGCTATTGAAAAGTAATGGATTGTGGTCTGTGCTTATTATAATTATACACGTCTTTTTTAACAGTTGTTTTTGTAGACAGAGATCACATATGTAAAAATTGGATGTACCTCATATTAGCACTAGGGCTATTTGATGGTTAATCATGGCACATAATCAGATGAAAAACATATCAACCTTCGACATTTCTACATAGTCGGTATCATGTGGGGGCCCAAGGGGGCCAGACACACTCTCCCAATGATCATCATCCCCCATCCATTGATTGTAAAATCACATTTTAACAATTGTAATAGCTAAAAAAAATATAGAAGCAAACAAAACACTGTGTTGTAGAGAATGAAGAAATAGGATAATAAATGAATGCATCATCATCTATTTCTGGTCTGCATATTAATAATAATAACAATAATAATAATATCAACTGCATATTTTTGCTGGTGTATCCGAGGGATTCAGTGTCATGTCTATGCAGTATTTGTGTTTGCAGTGCATTAATATATGTTTGTGTGTGTGTGCGTGCGTGCGTGCGTGCGTGCGTGTGTGCATGTGTGCGTGTGTGTGTGTGTGTGTGTGTGTGTGTGTGTGTGTGTGTGTGTGTGTGTGTGTGTGTCTGTGTGTGTGTGTGTGCCCTACGAGGGATGGGCAACCTGTGCAGGGTGTACCCTGTCTCCTACCTGAAGTCTCCTGCGACCCTGTATACAGGATAAGCTCTGTAAAGCATGATTAAATGAGTAGCTGTAGTATATTCAGCATAGGTTTAATGGAACATTTAATGTCTATTTCAAACCGTTTGCAATACATCGCGAAGACACTGACTTGCATATGTAAATGTACTTGGCGATAACCCTGATTCTGATTCTACTTCACAACTTTGCTCAGGAAAAGTATTTTTTATGGAAATCAGTAGTCTGTCACTTGTTAGTGCTGGCGTTTAAGTCCCATAACAAGACCATTTACTTGTTTTTATCCTTCAGATCTTCACTGATTTAATAGATGGCCTCTTTGGAATCCGATGGTATGTAATGGAAATAGCGAAAATCGAATAGATAGAAATCCATTGTAGTGAGGGAGAATTTCAAATCAATTTATGAAACCGCAGTTTATGATACCTTCACCCCTGGCTTGTGGATCTTGTCGGTGATGTCACTGTTTTTTTTTTTCCCTCGTTTTTTTTTTTTTTTTTTTTTTAGGGGGGGTGTTATGGCCTTTTTCTTTGGCTGACTTTGTCTCTAGTCTCTAGTGTATTAGTACACTAATGGATTCTTCCTTATTTCTTCATGACATTCTAGTATGTTCTACATGGTCTAGCATGTCTAAGTGTAGTTCCAGGAAATGGAAGTTGAAATTCTGATCTATTGTCTTTGTGTCTTTGATGAATAGCAAAAACAATCTAATTGACTTGGCAATACATTCAGGGGGAACTATGTATAATTTTTTTCACTATATTTTTATAAATACAAAGCCAAATGTAATAGTAATTTTGCATAAAGGTAATGCTCTAACCATCAATTATTTTTGCTGGTGAGTTGTTCCACATTATTTGGGTAGTTAGTTTTAGAGGTAAATTATTTCATTTTCCTAATAAAACTTTAAATGTGCATTAGCTTAAAAGAAGATAGTGGTTTAGGAATTATGTGACATACTTGGCAAATATAGCTGAAGTTCTCTGCTTACAGAGCATGTGTAAAAGATGAGAGAGAGAGAGAGAGAGAGAGAGAGAGAGAGAGAGAAACCAGAGGTCACCTGATTATAGAAAGACTCATAAAAGTTCCATTAACCTGCCTGAAGTAAAGAGCCTGTTCAGCTTAGCAGTAGACAATCACCACAAACAGAACATCACCATAAAACCTTTTGTTAGTCTTTCTTACTTTATCTTGCGCCTCTCTTTCATCAACAGATGGGCAGAGACTTAAGAGACATATACAAAAGTAGACCTGAACACAGCCTTGATAGCTGCAAATCAGTGTGTGTGTAGATTCTCCCTGTTTTGTGTGTGTGTGTGTGTGTGTGTGTGTGTGTGTGTGTGTGTGTGTGTGTGTATGTGTATGTGTATGTGTATGTGTATGTGTATGTGTGTGTGTATGTGTGTATGTGTGTATGTGTGTATGTGTGTGTGTGTGTGTGTGTGTGTGGGAGACAGAGACAGTGCTTACAGTACCTCTTTACTTGCTTAGGTCAGAAACCAGGGGAAAGTACAACCAGTGAGCAGCCTTTAAAGTCCCTCAATGATGGAAAGCCAAATACACATTTCTGTCTCCAGGTTTCTCCCACTAAACCCACGATAACAGAAGGTTGTCAGTGTTCTTTGGTTCACTTTTACTTAGATCCAGTACAAAGACTGCTGCAGAGGACATATCCTGTGAATTTTATAATATATATATATAAAGTTTAGTAACTTCACATTTATGTAATGTTTTTTTTTTGGGGTTATTTTTTAATTGTACTTTTGTTAGTGTTCAGATCCAAAAAGAACAGAAAGAAGAAGCATAAGAAGAAAGAAGGAATGAAAGAACGTAGTAAATGTTTACAATGTGTACTGCATACATTTCTCTTACTCACTTACAGCAAGACAGTATTTTACCATGTTTGAATTTCAGATCAATATGAACATTAAATTCATAAATCAAACTTTTATTTATAGGTAATGTTTTTCCTTCTGCCTTTTTTTTTCTTTTTACAATTTCAACCTGGAAATATAGCGCTTACAATACACTTAAGATAATCACATTTGTGCAGTTCATAACAGGGTATTAAAGTGAGCTGGAACAGTCTGGATTCTTTGCTTGCCTTTTCGTCCACTGATTTTCAGTTTAAAGATCAGATACAGCAACAGAATGGATTTATGTGAATCATGATACAGACATGTATGTTAACATTAAGGACACAGGATCCATGTGTATACGTAACACACACATATACACATACAGAAAATATGTGTACAGGTAAATATAAAATTATAGTAGGTATAAGTCTGCCACACCCACACAACACATTCTCTAGGAAGCAAAAGGTCATTGGTATTTTTCTTTTTAAACTCTCTTTAGAAAAAAAAAATCACAGCAGTGGAGGAAAAAATCAGTTACTGTAGTCATTGATAAAGTTATCTTAATGAACCTAATGCTTTAGGCAGGGGTGCTTTCTGGGTATTTCAAGAGTTTGAAGTAAACTTTTTAAACATAAAATACAGCTTTTAATATGATGTTTTTAATTGTTTAAGGAAAAAAGGTTATCCAATACCAAGTCACCCTGTGTGTAAATAAAATTACCCCTATTGCACTATCCAACAATTAACCCAATTTAATTGATAATAGGCTTCCATTAAATGGGCACACTTATCCTTGATTACTGCCTTGTTGAATTTAAACATTAGGGATGCTCTGGCCAAAATATTAACTTTAACCATTGACACTGCTGGGGTGACTATCCGTTTTCCTGTCTTAAAAATTCACCCCACAGTCAGCCATATATACTGTATACTGGGATTCATCCATTAGAAAGTGTTAAAAGTGGACTTTTTTGCAACACATGGGTCCTGTTACATGTAGCTTAATGCTGACACATCATTCCACCATATCAACTTGCAGTGAAACAAGGTGGTGGTAGTGTGATGGTGTGGGGATGGTGTGCAGGATTTTAACTATAATTGATGGAACCATTAATTCTGCTCTTTAGCAGAAAATCCTGAAGGAGTATGTTTGCTCATCAGTCTATGAAGTCCATGTTTGAATTGGTCATGCAGTAAGGCAACAATCAGAATCACAAGAGTAAATTCCGCTCTGAATGGCTTAGAAGAAACTTTTCCCCAGCACTATATCATGTGCATCATCAACTCACCATCCTGTTATTCAAGAAGTGAACAATTTTCCGCACAAAGTCTATCAGTGAACAATGTGTAACATCAACAACTTGGTCTTCCTGTACACCATGTTAACTTTTACACCATTGCTCGTTCACTCTCAGAGCACAAGCTATAGAGGTGATTTATGGTTGTAATATCCTGTATCACTCAAATATGGATGAGTTTAGTTGGAGTCTCCTCTGAGGTTTCTTTCTTGAACCATCTCAGGGAGATTCCCCTTGCCACCATTGGCTTCCAAGACAATTTAGCAATTTTAGGACCTTACTGTATGGTAACAGTAACACTGCAGTGACCTTACTGTAATACTACAGTAAAGCATACTGTATCACTGACTATAAAACCAAAAGCATTTAAAAGAAGCAGCAAAAGAACACACTCTTGCTTTTTTAAATGGAAATTTACGTTAAGTTTTTTGAATTAAAAAAATCGAGCATATAGTATTTAATTGTTTAAGGATTCAAGTCAAGAGTAATTCAACGTAAAGGTAAAGTTGGAGCCTAACTAGATAAGTAGTGTTTGAACCTGAAATTGTAAATAAAATTTAATATTGCTTTAATAAATATTAAATAAGCAATATTGTATTAGTATGTTTGACGCTTTCATTTATTAATGATGAACTCTTGCGTGCAGATTAAAATACAGTTGTAAAGGGTTCTAAAGTACAAAAATTATATGTGGATAAGAACCTGAAGAAGCCTTTGAATAACATATACTATATATGACAACAAACATAATAATTAATACATTGCATATTTAATTTAATAATTCTATCTATCTATCTATCTATCTATCTATCTATCTAATAATAAAAGTTTTAGCTCAGGTCTAGTTACTAGAAACTGAAAAACAAAAATGTTTTTATGAAGTAAAAACCTCATACAAGAGACAAGAAGATTGAAGTATAAAAGACAAAAAAAGATTTTTCCACATTTTGTCACATTTCAACCACAAATATGATGGAAGTGGATGGAAAATGATAAATAGTTGTAATGATGCGGGTCTTGAGAGGGGCAGATCTGCGAGAGAACACTCTGTACTGTTCAGAACGGGCAGATCTGCAGACGGCTACGCCGTGTAGTTCTGAACAGGCAGATCTGGGTCACCATAAAGGCAATCAGTGCGAATGCGCTGCAACTGGTGGCCCCCAAATACCTGCACACACCCTACAATCATTAGGTAGCACCCAATATGTTATTAGGGTCTTGTAAGACAAAGACCCAGACAAAGTCTACTGTACACAAGTAAATAACACATAAGGTCTCAGAAAAGGATGACTCGAGAGTCCATCTACTGCAAAATAAAGTCCACCACGTTTTGACCCCTTCTTCAATTTGTTGAGTAATAATATTGAAAATATTGGTGATGTGTACTTGATGGATGTACTAAATCATAATGTACTTTCCTTTTAACATTGACTTTTAAATAATACAAACAATGTGACGATGCAACTAAATATACATTTGTTTAAGGATGCAAAACTTTTCAATTGGATCCTGAAATACTGAAAACACTGAAAACTCTGTCGCTGCCTGAATTACCTGCTATTGTTTTATGATCCACTATGCCTACTTCGATCAAAATGCACAAGCTATTTTCTGGCACCTTGTACAGTGAAAACTACAGCAAAGCTACCAGACCTTTTCTTACATTTTTATATTTTTCCACAATTGTGGAACAGCTTTGTTAAATAGTGTTTGGGACTCAGACAAAGTTTTAGTGTCTAGGCTGTAAATAGGTTTTCCTTTGGTGGAAGAGCAGAACTGTGGGACTCATTGGCATAGAGTATTATGGTGAACTGTTATGTATAGATGCTGTCTTCCTCTTTTCTTCCTAGTTCACTCAGGTTGAAGTTTTGTGAATAGTGAAGTGACTGGTCTATTTACTTTCCAGCGATCCCATATGTAATACTGAGTCCTGCTGGAGTCCCTGCTTGCACTCAAAATATACATTGAAACACCATACCTGGCAAAGTCATTTTAGCCTTTTTTTTTTCAAGTAATGAAAATCTCCTTAAACTCTCATTGATTAAGTATATGTAACTCATTGAAGCATTAATCAGCACCCAGAACCATTTGTAATTTACTAAGAACCACATTCAGCAATAACTTATGTACACTGTGGATCAGAATACAGAAATTGCATGCATAATTACTCAGATATCACTACACACGTAATCACTTTTCAGATGTAACATGTGATACATGTGTTACATGTGATTGATGGAGTGTGACAAAACAATAGTGATCTTGGACTAAATGTCAATTTTCTTGTACAATCCTGGCTTAAACAAGGAACATCATTAATCCCAGTGCTAATGTGTGACTTTTTTTGTAACCACACTGTCACAATGAACAATACAGTATATACACTGGAACCATATATTATACTATGGGATTCAATTTGATTCAATTCAATTTTATTTGTATAGTACTTATAACAACTCTCATTGTCATAAAGCAGCTTTATACAATAAAAAAAAATAATTGATGAAAAATGTGTATGAATCAAAATTATTAGATCGTCGCTATCCTATCCTATGGGATGCCATTTAGGGCCAGTATTAAATATGCAGATATTACAATATTGATTAATTCAGTCTCATCGTATGGCTCATGTCTTGCTTTTATGTTACATTATATTAAATCATATTTAAGGGTGGAAACTCTAAAGATTGCCCTAAAGCTTTAAAGGTTTCCATATACAGAGCAGCCATGTTAATAGCTTAAGTCTATTTTCTGCTTGTAACCATTCAAAATACTTAATAGCATCTAGCAGTGGTCTAGATGCTATTAAGTATTTTGAATGGTTCTCTGTATATGGAAACCTTTAAAGCTTTAGGGTAATCTTTAGAGTTTCCACCTTTATTATGATTTAATATTAAAATCTTTAAAAAACCTTAAAACAAAACGTGTTTAACAATCTCCAGTATATTAACAAAAGATACAAGGTTTTGTTAGTTCTTTGGTCAGAACTCAATTCAGTTATATCTTTATGTTTCAAGAACAAATCCTCAACAAACACCAACAAATGCACACCACAGCATGTCTTGCACTAAAAAAGGTATGTATCTTCGAAGATGAGGGCACAGATCAATGTATGTTTATTCTTCCTTGCAGAAAGTTTAGAATCAGTTTGTCTCATATGTTCTGAAACCGTGGTGCTAATTAAAGCAGTAATATGATGCACCACTATGAGAAAAAACACGGGTTTTATTACATTTATTACAATAGAGCAAACATATCCACAGCTGTCTGAGGCGAGGGTGAGTAAAATACCTGGACTGGGAGTGCTAGTCACTCAAATCAAAATGTTGGGTAAAAGTGATGTTATGTACAGTCATGTGCCGGATGTAATAATTAACTTTAAACAGGGAGTGTTTTTGGCTGACAAGAAAAGAGGCACAACTTAGTGTAAACAAGGCGTCAGACACTCAACCATACAAAATTAGATTTCTTTGTATTAATTAGACAGACAGTTGTGCTGTACAGAAAGACAGACAGACATGCACGTGGGCTTCGACCTGAAATAATAATATCACTGATTACATTAAAGATCAGAAGATTATTATTAGCTTTAACCATTTAACTGTTTCTACAAACTCTTTAACCGTCAACGATGCGTCCTAACACTAGTATATCATAAGTGCAATAAAAGATGCATTCAGATAAATATCTAGTAAGAGACTAGAATAGTTTAGTACATCCAATTAGTGTTCTTACCTTTAAGTGTTGATACTGTAAACCATGGTAATTACTAATCAGCTTTACTAATCAGGCGTTGAGATTAACTAGGGGCACAAGACAAAGTTAGGTAATTATAAAGCTATTGTATTGAATATACAATGTATATAGTCAAAGCATTACTACACCGCTTATTTCTGGCGATGCAAGAGCATGAAGGCAAAACAAAGCAATGCAAAGCAATCATGTGACTGGGAAAAGGAAGGTATTTTTTGTAATTTCCTGGGTGTTATTTAACATCTTTGTCAAGCCTCAAAATGTTAATTTCATCAGCCTCTAGGGGAAAAAAAGTCCCAAGAAAATTCTTTGTTTTGTTATCCATGCCTAAAATATTTTTGTTTATCTGGGAAAACTTTTGATATTAAAACTTTGTACACAAAATTCTAAAAACACTCAATATCTATGATAGGACTTATTGATGATAAATCAAATCTAAGTACAATCCGATGTTGATGGGCAAAAGAAATACACAGTATACAGGAAACGCTACATACATGAATAGTAGAACACTGCAATAACACATTTCCAAGAAATGCAAAAGCAAACAATAATTCTTAATAAGTAAATAATTCTAAATACACTGCTTTGATCTCTTTAAATATTTGCATGCCTGTGTTTAACTTGCTTTTCATTTAAGAATAAAAAGATACTACAAAGCCAAATTCCATGCCAATAATTTCCAGTTATATGGTTTGAAGGGGCATTCTGACTCAAACATGTCTGCTACACATCTGATAATAAACCCACTTAAAAAAAAAAATAAAAAGAAGCTATACTTGTATGCATGTAGTCATCCATATATCTACTGAAAGAATTTGGAAAAGTTCCAGCTATAACCAGTATATCTCAATACTGTAGATATATTGTGTAATTGCCAAAAATGTGCTAATTAAATAGAGTATATGTATGATAAGCTTCAGGAAGCTTTGGCTTGTACTCATTTCAAAAGGGAAGTTGGGGAAGATTTGTATTAAATATTTTTAAAAAATTACTTAACCTATGCATATACTCTGTATATGTATATGTTACCACAAATTAGAAGCACACAATTGTATACAATGTCTCTTTGTGCTGTAACATTACAGGTCACCTTTACTGGAAGAAGCCCAAACCCTTTTCCAGCACGATGATGCCCGTGTGTTCCATGAAGACATGGTGGCTTAAGATCAGAGTGGAAGAACTTGTTGGAAGTGTTCTGCAGAGATCCCTGATTGAACTCAACCCAACTGAACCATTTGACATTTACTGGAACTCCAGCCTCCTCAACATCTTGACATTAGTGCCTGAGCTCACTCAGTGTAGCTGAATGAATGTAATTCAAATTAATGATAATAAAATTAAGTATGTAGCCTGCATAACATCTGTACACATGTTTCAAGGATTCTATTTTAACCATAATATTAATACAATTAACAAACTTGATGCAATCAGTTAAATCCTCTATTATACACTATTACAATAGTTTAATTATGTTCTATCCCAGTTGAGTCAAAATGATGTGGGTAAATATGCAAGGGTAAAAAGATGCCACCATACCACACACGAAATGTGTAACAAAATTTTGTCAGAACAAATATTGTTTATTGAATTCAAAACCAAAATAATATCAGATAATCAAAATTAATTTTTATCACATTGTTGATATAGTTTAATATTCTCTATGAGTTAGTGTTTAAGTTTTTTCTTTCTATAAGCATTTTGCATCATTTTATTTTAATCATTTTGTTTGGCTGTAAAAGCTACATGACAACGTGTTTGTTTCTAACTCAACATTTATATATAAAAAAAATTTTTTGAAATGATGTTTCATGCTTTTTCCTTACTGATCCATCTATAGAATTGATATTAATGGTTGCATTCACAAAACAGACTTTTCTACACTTGTGATATGACCAATATCTCCAGACCACATAGGTCACATTATAAATGTTAAAAAGATCTTTTTGTTAGGTTTTAAACAACTTGCCCGACTAAGCCTGAGACTTTGAACCACCTCTCCAAATTTTGGAGGACTCAACCATCTGAGCCCAGGAGCCTGATAGTAAAAAAAAAAAAAGGTAAGGAAACAATACTCAGCTGTGTTGCTATTTACAAAGAGTTGAGCAAACTAGCAAAATACAGTATATACTCAGGATGTAGGGCTCCTAAAAATTACGCCAAGCCTCACTTCCCCCTCATATTAAAGTGCATGTCAATGTTGACAAACCTCTTTATGTTTGATGTCACAAATAATAACAAGGTTAATATATTATGCTAGCATGCAGTGCACCTCCCTCCTAGTCTCTCTGTCTTGCTATCCTAGTTTAGCCATGCATCTTTTGGTCGGTCTGTGCCTTGCTTGCTTGGTTTCTAGCCAGCTACTTTCAGGGCTGTATTCTGTTAAGAATTGACAAAGGTGAGTGAACTTTTCGTTAATTTTTTATAAACAGCAACAGCGATTTTTAATATACATTTGTCTTTTAAAAATGATAACTGTGTTGTGCATGTGCATAATTTGCACTTTTGGGCAGTGGTAGCTCAGAGGTTTATGGGCACAATATCATGGCTCACCCTGTGCTCTGATGCCAGCTATGCTGGGATATGCGACAACATGAAGGCTTAACCTAAATTCCCTGCAGCCACCTCTGGACCAATTTAGACAACATATGCGCTCCTGCACAAGGTGCCAATCCACATCACAGGCAATTTGGGAACACCTGTTAACCTTATTTCCTGTGAGAGGAGAACGGAGTAATTTGACGAAACCCACCAAACACTGCAAGAACATGCAAAATCTACACATACAGACCCAAGGCCGGGAATTCGACCCTGGTGGTGCAAAGCCACAATGCTAACCATTATGCCTGTGTGCTGCCATTATTCTTTTGCTAAACCTCCTACTCTTTGAAGACAGAAACAGTGAGGAGAAATTAGAAGGTGCACAGTACAGTTTGGGTCTCATGGTGAAGCAATGGGCACACTGTAAACCCTAATGCTCAAAGTAATTAAACATATTGAGTGCTGTTAACTGAAACAGTTACAATTAGTTCAAATTAATAGACCTTGATGAGTATTTAGAACTTTTTGGTATTTATGAGTTTGTAGAAATGACACTTTTTTAAGTTAGCTGAACAAATTTGATATTTTAATCCACAGTAACTGTTTCCTTAAAGTTCCACCAACGTAAAATCTTCCAGCCAAGCGATTTTGTGTCTGACGTCATCAATGCACATGTAAACAGCCCACATTGAATTGTTTTGATCAAGATGATGTATTGGTCTGTCTTCACATGATGCTGTAAGTATAATCTTTACAAATCTGGGCACCCTAAAGTACCAGAAAAAAAAAAGCGAGGTAATCAGTTACATCAAATGTTTTAAGTAATCATGTTTCCAATTTTAAGTAAACAGAACTATCAGTTTTTGAGTTTGTTGTACTCATTCATATTAATCGTTATTTACTTGCAGTACTGAGTAGCCCAACTCATACTATAATTTTTTTTAGTTGTTGCAAATTAAATAAATTGTTGTTGGTCTTTCACCTGCTCCTGGCACTGGGTCACCAAAGCGGTTTGTCACCAGTTTTCATGTCAGATGCTGTTCTGAACAGAACCCCCCAGGCGCTTCATCCAGTGACTGAGAATCGAACCCGACCCTTTCGCATGGCAGGCAAAACACCTACCACTGAGCCACCAGTGCTCTGGTACTTTAGGGTGCCCAGATTTGTAAAGATTATGTGAAGACAGACCATCTTGATTAAAACAATTCAATGTGGGCAGTTTTCATGTGCATTGATGATGTCAGACACAAACTCGCTCGGCTGAAAGATTTTAAGTTGGTGGAACTTTAAGGAGACAGTTACTGTGGCTTAAAATATCAAATTTGTTCAGCTAACTTAAAAAAAAGTGTAATTTCTACAAACTCATAAATACCAAAAAGTTCTAAATACTCATCAAGGTCTATTAATTAAAGCATTAGGGTTTACAGTGTATGGTTGGCCCTACGCTCTGACTCCAGTTACCCTGCGAAGAAAGAATTTCACCATGCAGTAATGTATATGTGACAAATGAAGGCGTAAATTAACTTAAGATGGTGAATATCTAATAACTCAGTCATGGTTTAACTATAACTCTGGATTGAAGCAAGATTTTAAGCAATAGATTGGATTTGAATATTTAAATTAAAACTTTTAAACTTTGAGTAATTGGGCATACCTGGCAATATGGATGCACATATTTCTGAGTAAATAATAAACATCAAGTATTCAATGAAAATAAATCTTGGGGAGCGAGTATTAGTGCAGATGATAACATGAATAATACTTTTATTGTTACTGGGATTGTTACCTATAAATTACAGTCAATTTACATTCAAATATTTTAATAAACGCTGTAGAATTACTTTGCGCATTAATTTAAGGTGACCACCGACACCTTGCTTATTCGGAGGCTCTGGTTTCCCATTTTCATTGTTATTTAGCCCTGAGCTGTAGTGTAAACTGGCTTTTAAACTGGATAGACATCATTTGAATAGGTCTAAGACAGGTCCATGGCACTGTCTCCTCCAGATCTCCCAGATTAATTCCGGGTAAATTAATGCATAGCTAAGGTGAATGGAAATTGTTCATCCTGGCCCCTGTTAGAGGTAACAGTAATATTTCGTCTTCGGTAGTGTTGTGTATCAAGTTACGGTTTAATCTGCATGTGTTTTTTTTTCTTCACAAAAAATATAGTCTCAGGAGTTCGAGTCAAGCCACTGGCTTTATGGTACAATTCTCCAGTCTTTCTATTAGGCACACACTGAAAGTCTATAAATATATATATTTTAAATAATAATTATTATTATTATTTTCACTGTGTGCTTTTGTGTAAACGAAACGATGGTTTCGGTCTCTTTACTTTTCATTATTTCTTGGTTGTTGTTTTTTTGCCGGATCACTGAAAATGAAGTTATGTTTAGCTTCCTTGCCATGCACTGATAATCGCTGATTACATTTATAATACCATTATTTCAAACATAGTATTTTAATACACTTGGTTACGTTTACTTGATGCGCACTTAATAAAGCTTTCAATCTCACACCTTCCGCAGTCCCCTTTTGGCTCAGCGTGCACTTGGAACCATTTACGCACAAGCCAAAACCTGATTTACTGACGAGCTGTTTTAAATGCCCATGGACGCCCTTCCCCGATCTTACACAAAGGTGTTCCGGCTCGCAAAACACAGACCACTGGAGAAATATGAAAGCAATGAAAACGCTTATATTTATGAACACTTCCGTGTACCTTAATTGATCCGTTAAGTTAATTTTATTAGGGTTGTTTCGGCTTGTTCTTTTGATGCCAAGTGATGAAGCGCCGTCCGTGGAATGCGGGCTCCACTTCTACAATATTGCCAATAAAATGATTCAGTCTGCAGCGCATGTGCTCACATGCAGGTCGAATTCAGCCAATTAAGACACGCAGATTGTTGAGACGGATTAATCATTGATCTGACCGCCTCTCAGTGCCTCGAATAGTTCTGCTCTTTTTATTACCAGCGTGAAAAATATTATTTTCCAAAACTTGAAATAATTCAACAAATAAAAAACGGAGTCATCTCAAATTAATATATGTGAATGAGAAGATTAAACGTTAAACATCCAATACATCCAATATGACATTGATTAATGTATTTAAATATAGGTTAGAAATTTTCCAACAATAAATATATAGGTCTATACAGTATACTCTAACGTTATATTGATTTTTTTGTGTGGTATTCGAATAGTCAGATTTTCTATATATTTTATAGACTGTGAATAAATGTTTTAACAGTTAACTTGGCATAACCCAAATATTTTCAGAATCCGAAATCCACATCGACGCATTGCTGTGTGTGTGTGTGTGTGTGTGTGTGTGTGTGTGTGTGTGTGTGTGTGTGTGTGTGTGAGGAGGAGGGGTGTGAAATATTCTGAATAAGTTGTAATCAACTTAAGTTGGTCTACATCCCTCCTTAATTCTCAGTCTTAGCGTCTAACACCTTTCCGCCCGCAAACGGGACCCTTTGGGATAGAATACAATAGAATAACAACGAATCCCACATGTAGGGCGATTTAATTACTGAATATGTTGAAACTGAAACAGATTTAAGAAATGTATACATTATGATTCATTGTCCTGCAAATTTTCCAGTCTTGGGGCTATGGAAATGAACTTTCTTTTCTTTTTTTTATTATTTGAATAAATACAACTGGTGTTCCCTCTAAAAAGATCATAATGTGTTAAATGTGTCCTCCATTACGCAAAGGCTAGTTTCATCATTGGAAATCTAAAGGCTTACACAGTTTTGCATAGCAGACTGTTGAGTTCGGGCTGTTCATGCGTTAGGGTTCATGTTAAACTGATGATGGTCCGTAACTGTTTATGTTTTTTTTTATTTTTTATCTGGGCAACGGTACTTGCTCCCTCTGATCAACAGAAACGGACGGTGCCTTGTTGAGAAAGGTCTGAGAGAACATAAGGAAAGGATCATCTCTGCTAGTGGGCGAGCATGTGAGGTCTGCATTTGTCGGCGACCTCTGCGCAGTCCCGTTTGATTGACAAGCGAGGCATGAGCATGCGGTCCCGCCGGGACCAAGGACGTGACCTGCACTTGCGTACAGCGATGGGTGTCGGAACGCACAAAGCAGCTCCGGACGCGGATATGGATGAGAAAGGAGTCTAAATGTGTCCAATGAGCGCAAAGGGTTAGCAAACGCAGGCGCTGCAGTGGCCGCCCCCCCGGCCATGCCACTCAGAGGGGAGTAGTAGGCCACGGGGAGATGGGACGAAAACGAATACGGCAGGTTTCCCGCGTGGCTCACCATGTAGCTGTAAAAGGCTGGATCGGTTGGATGAGGCCAAGTCATCGCCAGCCGCTGCCTCTTGTCCTTCATACGCCGGTTCTGGAACCATACCTGAAATGAAAACACATTTACACATATTACTTGAAGAGTTCTTCTGTGTGGATGCTTTATATTCTGAGAAAAAAAAGTCTAATTGAGTCGGGATGCTACGTGGGCAGGATGCTTTGGAACGTAATGACGTGATAAGAAAATTATGTTTATGTAATCATTCTACAGTTTAATCAGTTACAAAGAATCATACATGTGTAATTATGCCAAGTAAGTTATTTTAACTTCGATACCTTAACAGCGAAGGACATTTAATCATTATTTACAACAAATTACGTTTAATAGTAGTACTTTCACAAGAGGGCCTCCTATGACTTCTATCTACCTTGATGGTTGTTTCTGGCAGATTTAATGCGGCCGCCAATTCACATCTGCGTGGACGGGACACGTAATTCTCCCTGTAGAACTCCTTTTCAAGTCGAGCTATCTGCTCCCTCGTGAAAGCTGTGCGGTAACGTCGCATCTGATCCGACCCGTATGAAAGGCCTCCGTGACATGCGTTAATCTTCCCACCATCCCCTGCGCTGTCTGTGCTGGGACTCGAGGATCCATGTCCTATAGAAATCAATAGAAAAACTGTAGAAACTTTAGGCATTCTGATAATTTGAGACTTGCACTGTGATATTATTGCAGATGAATATAATATTACACCAAGACTGCTTTACTGAAGACTTGTTTATTAAAAGGAAAATGGTGCTATAAAAATCTAACGTAATAAATCTGTTTTCAGATTAATCCGATGCGGTCTCATTGTTGACATAATGTAATTAAAAAATAAAACTGAACTGAATTAAAACAACAATATAATTACAATTAAATAGAATGCTAATAACGATGATGTTATCACCACTACTCGAAATAAGCGAAATATTTATTTGGATATAAGTCTTTGAAATATATCAAAGTTTAATTATATTTCTATTATATAGATTTTAGTATAATAAACATTTGTTCACAGTTCTTATGATGCGTATTGTTTTATTTTCGTTAATAGCCTATATTACTGCAGTGATGCAGGACTTAACTCATAATAGCCTGTGCCACTGTTCCTTAATATACAAAAAAATAATTCCACAAAATAGTTCCACAAAAATAATTATAAATACTGATGTAAATTTACTGGTCAGTACACCTGCTCCTTCATGCAATTATCCAAACAGCCAATCATGTGGCAGCATATACAAGTCAATAACTTTATGGCCGTGAAGGTTTAAACTGACCCTATCAGTCAAGAACTGGAATCAGAGAGTATGAGTACAGATTCCCCCAAATACTTAGACATTTGGTAAAAGATAATTCGATCTGATAAATCTCGGATTATGCTGAGATATTCAGATGGTAGGGTCAGGTTTTTACCTTAACATTATGAATCCATGGACCCAACCTGCCCTGTGCCAACAGTTCAATACGGCTGGTGGTAATACAATACCAAGAATTGTTTGAATGTCTGAGTGCTGTTACTGATTACAAAATCCTTTGAAATATCCTTCTTATAATGACTAAATTCAGCATGATAATGTTCAGGTGACAAATGTGAAATATTTTCAAATGGCTTCCAAGTACATGACGATGTGTTCAGGATGCTTTAGTGGCCTTCTCAGTCATGAGCTGACACATTAGCAACATCGTGTCAGGAATGTTTTTATTTTTTTAGGATTTTGTGAAATCAGTGCTGAAAGAAAATATTGGTACTGATACACACACACACACACGCACACACACACTCATACGCACACACACACACACACCATGTACAGTATGCACAAATAATGTACGTCAGGAATTCCTCACACAGTGATCTAATGATCAAGTCACCAACAAATCACACACTAGGTAAATTAATCAGGTTAAATATAGAACATATATACGAAAGCATAATGTATAATGTCAATACGATTTAAGCAACACAACATACAGATTGTTCTTTACCTTGGGCAGTGTGGTAATCCATGCGCTCAGGGGTGCAACTTGCATCAATCCCGTCATAGAAGTCCGATTCTGCGTCGGAGCTGCTTGCTTCTTTCTTAGGGTGATCTGAGAGCTGTTTCTCCTGCTTTCTCGTGGGTCCCATCTCCTTAAAAGTGCCACTCTGCGTTTCCTCCCGCGTCTCGTGTACTCGGTCCCGTAAATTGGGAAAACAGCCCGGGGCAGTCCCGTTTCGGCGAGCCGCCTTGTCTTGCTGGTCGCGTACGTGGTCACCAGTAACTTCGGAGAAATTAGAACTAAGAGTGCCAGTGTGACCGCCCTCGGTCATGATCAGGCCGCCCTTTTTGCTTTCCATATGCTCTCAATGCAGTGCAACACTTTGTCGCGTGAAGCACACAGGAGGCGTTTACAGTGAGACAAGCGATCGCTCGAGCGAGCTGTGACTAGTGCGGCGCGAGCTCTGGGACGGATCACGGTTGCCCTCCCTCTCCTGTGAAAATGTCATTCTTAATAGGGCAAAGCGTCATAACAGAAAGCTCGATGACGCCACACATCGCTTTGAAATGAATTAACAGAAGCACCGCTATCGTTGCACCTCAGATAAAAAGAAATAGTGGCAAGGTAACCCATTACTACCGCATGCAATATAACAGCATAGTATAAGAATTCTCCTTATCAAAAGAAAATACGTGCTGGCATGTATTATAAGTAGTACAATATATTTTAATCTGGGCAATGCATCCTTTTAGAAAACCCCAAATTTCTGAATATGAAAGAGATGGCAGTTGCTATGTTACGTGCATGCACAAGTTCTGCTCGTTTTTGGAATTTTGCTAAAAAGACGGTTAGAAATTGGGTAGTGATTTTAAATGACAACAATACGACAAACAGTACTTGTCGAATTTCCTCTCTCGGTCGCTACAAATGAATGTAAATCAAACAAATCTTCTGGGCCACCAACCAGAACAAGGTGGTGTCACTACGTGCCTGTCAATCACGTTAACTCGCAATTCAGAAAACTGTGCCTCTTGCAGTAGTTATTCTGGATTTGTCACGCGTTTATGGGTGTGGCATTGAAAGAAACCGTTGAACGGAGCAACTATTTAAAATCGGCCTATTAAATGTATTCTTGAATAGAATACATGGCGCTTACGCAGCATTTGCAATGTACATGCATGGTGAGAAGGAGCAGCCAAAATAACAGACTTATTCACATTTTATCGGATTTGTCTGTAGAAAGTTGCATAACAAGTAATGTAAGTTCTAGAATAAACATGTTTTATTTGCACTACCAGAAATGCCACGTTCCCTAAGAAAACTTATATGTAAAAATATGATTATAATGTTCTCCCGAGATGTATAGCGCGGTGTGATGCGTGTGCGTCCTGCACTAACTATGCGTCACTAGCAGAACATCTTAACGAATGATGAAGACCGTGCACGTGTTTGGAAACAACTACTTAATTTTTTCGTTTTGTTTTTAAAGAGACTGCTTGTTGTTACGGGAAGGTTGACGCAAAAGCGAGGCAACGGAAAGGCCAAAGGCTGTGCTTGCTTTCAGGGAGGAACCCTGACTCGGGGCTTCTCTGCTTTGCTATTCAGTAAGCCTGGCGTCGCCTGCCACATCACTAATGATGCATGGATATATCGGCTAACGACTGAGTACTGAGGTACATTTTATGCGCTTTATTTCTGGAATACTCACCCTTATCTGTATGGTAACATAATTGACCTCTTTTCTTGTTTGAGTAGAACATGGTAGATCTGTATTTTACAGTGCCAACGACGTAATTAAAACTCAATAATATTAATAATTAATAATGACCCAACCTATTTAAATGTTTAATTACAAAGAAGGAAAAAATAACGCCAGAAATGTGGTGTGTGGTCATGGTAACGACGATATAGTTTTTTTTTTTTTTTTGTAGTCAAAGCTGTCCTTGTGCGCCCTCGCCTGTTTAAACACAGAATGACACAGACGGTATTTTATGTTATTCGCCCATTTCTTCTCTCTCTCTCTCTCTCTCTCTCTCTCTCTCTCTCTCTCTCTCTCTCTCACACACACACACACACACACGTATACGCATCTCTGAGTTGGGATAACGATAATATCATAATAATCGTGGTTATGCTATACGGAAAGTTTCACAAAGCAGGCCACGCCCACCCGTGTATATTTCAGTAATAAATCTTAGCACTGCGACGTATTTTACCTTTGAACTTTAATACGTTTGCCATTTTCTCCGAGAGTAAATGGTCGCTGTGGTAAAACTCCATTCTGCCATCCAGCACGACATATGAGTTTACTTTAGGATCTTCCGCCAAAGTAAAGACACACTATTTGGATAAACCTTGAAACTCTCTGTTGTAGCTGTAATAGAACAATGCATATTACTTCCTATGGGTTACGAAAATTACTTTAAAATGTGAAAATTAGGCTAACGGACCTAAATTGTTATTAGTGTCATAAGTATAAAAACATAGTACATAGATAAAGAACGAGTCTCAATATTATCTAGCTAACGGAAGCACTCTGATGTAGGTTTTGATTGTAATTATTTCAGAAGGTTTAGAAGTCTTTATAAAGACCTCAGCTCTTTATACCTAAAATTAACCACTTCCTGGAAATATTTACTGAAAACCTAACTTTAAACTATCTACGAAATTTCGTATGCCTTCTTTGAGAATAATAAATATAGTACAAACATATTTGTCCATTTATCAGATTTAGTGAAGGCTAATGTGTGCAGCAAAAGACATAAAGCTGTCATAAACGACATAAAGCGTAGCTCCACCGTAATGAAATTTCTTTACTGTCGTTAACTTATAAAATGTGATTAACAATTCCCCTTTTCCCTTTTCAGCTTTTTTTCTCTTTCTTTTTTTTTCGTTTGGGGAACTTTAAAAATTAAATTGTTGTTGTTAATTTTACTGAACATCAGAACGAATTCATGTTCCGTGTTATACGCTTGATCTACCAGATCCGCCCTACATCCTCAGTATACTTAGAAAGGTTTAATGAGCGTATACTCACCTTGAACTTGACCATGACATGCGCACAGGATGAAAGCTTTCTGTTCCATAAGACGCGCCTCGAAACCAAATCGCCACACACGCGTGCCTTCACAGAAACATGTTTATTTGATTTTTTAACAATTAAAGTGCTGAATAAGAATCGTGTCTATACTGCTTTGGGGTCTCTTTTGTTCATGTTAAGGGCGATGTAAATAACTGTTTCTTTCGTATGCTTTATGGTTACTTTAAATAGTTTTAAATCATCCTATCTAACCGGACAGTAGAAAATAATGAATGATTATATACTTTTGTCAACACTTTTATCAATCTAAGTTGAACAGTACCGCAACATATTTAGGTTTGACTCAACCCTCAACTTTAATTTAGTGTGGTGAATTATTGTAAGTACATGTAGACAGGATGTAGTAAAATCCCCCCTCCCGAATATTACCACTTTACTAGGAACATCTGTACCCTCGCTCATTCATGGCATTATCCAATCAGCCTGCAGCACAATGTACCAAATCATGCCGACACAGGTCAAAGGAAAATGTAACAAGGTTGTTGGTGCCAGTATTTTAGATACAGCTGAAGGTAGCACGAAAAACGACCTTTAAAGCTTAAACAGAATGATGCGCCAAACCAGAGCAACAGGGAAGAGAAGTGAATCAACAAAACATAAAGTAAGCTGGAGTCCAGAAACGGGCAGAAATGTCTTATTAGGAAGAGGACAGAGGAAAATGGCTGAGCTAGCTAAACGAAAATGATTTGTGTATGTGGAGTTTGCATGTTCTGCCTGTGCTTGGTGGTTTCCTCCTCGTACTCCGGTTTTCTCCAACAGTCCAAAGACATGCAGATTAGGCTGATTGGCATTTCCAAATTGCCCGTAGTGTGCGTGAATGTGTGTGTGTGTGTGTGTGTGTGTGTGTGTGTGTGTGTGTGTGTGTGTGTGTGTGTGTGTGTGTGTGCATGTGTGTGTGTGTGTGTGTCTGTGCATGTGTGTGTGTGTGTGTGTGTGTGTGTTTCCTGCGATGGATTGGCAACCCGTCCAGGATGTGCCCCACCTCGTGTCCTAAGGCTCGAGGCTCCAGGCCCCACCGAGCCTGTATACAGGATAAAGCGGTGTAGACGATGAGTAAATCAGAGTGGTGATTATTATTATTATTAGGTGATTATTAGGTAATAAAGTGATTAACATATGCATGTCAATATATAATAGCAAATATGTTATTAGGCGAGGTTTTAGTAATATTTCGTCTTATGCGTCAGCGAGCAAACCAATATAAACAAACATATTTTCACCTCGACTTGAAATCCGGTCTCACTCCCGCGCAAATACTGCAATATTCTGAAATCTTTAGTATTACTACATTCTCGCAGAAAAGCGACTTTGGCTTCACTATTTTGAATATGCTCGGTGATCCCATTGATATGACCGAGAGCCCATCGGTTCAGTAACTTTTGCTGTCATTTACAACTTTCGCTGTTTTCTATTGCGTTTTATAGTGTTAGTCCTTACAATAGCTATAATACATAGTTTCGATTATAGAATTTATCTCTAGATAACTGTTTTATTGCTTGGCTTTTAAAGTCTTTTTATGATATTAGTTTTGGTGTGGTTTCATCTTTGTTTTTCAAAACACTATGAACCCTGTGCACCCTGTCCATAGCAGACTCCAGCTGAAGTCTGCAACCCTTATTTGATTTCACATGGATATATTTTTCCAAACTAACTATAGGGTTTTTTTCTTTCTTTTTTCTTTTTTTTTCTTTTTTTTTTACAGCAGTGTTGTTTTACATTATTTAACATGCTGTGTAAAATATACTGCTGTAAGAAACCACGGTCTCAATGTCAAACATTATGGACCTGACTGCATATAAATTGTAATGAAATACTTTATTAATGTAACTTTAACATCATGACTTGAAATGATAGATTCCCTGCCATGCACATTTTAGTGTATTCCCTGCTCTATCACAGCCACTTTAATTCGGATAAGGCTGTTAATTAGCTGACAAGGTGAAGCAGGTGTGCTGGATAAGGAAAAAACAAATAGGTGTATGGCAGCGACTCTTTCAGCACCAGCTTTAAGAGCCACTTCATTAATGCGTAATGTATGCAAAATAAAAAAAAAATTCATGCATTGGTTATGTTTTTGTAGTGGGTCACTGGCAGCAAATTGAAACGAGAAACGAGTTTTGTTGCACACGCTGTCTTTTTAATTACAGGAGCTTTTTGAAGATTGTAGAAAACATTAAAACAATCCAGCCTTTAACCTTCAACAAAACTTCAGCTTATCTCCTCTCGGGGATATGTACAGACTTTTCTAAGAATTGTTAAACTAACCTGAAAAACAGAAGAAAAAAAAAACATGCATTGCATTTTAGCCAATTTGAACATTATGAGATTTTGTCTCACAATGAACAATAAGGCAAATTCTATCAGCTATATTTGCTGGTTGGTTGAAAATTTATCACAACCTAAAAAAAGCATGTTCAAAAACATTGCTGACTAAATTTAACACATGCTAGAAATAAGCTATAACATCTAGGTTAACTTAGATCATAAGTATACGTTAAATTGTTTTAGTTAATGTCAGCCTTTTAAAAATAAAATAAAATAAAATTAAATTAAATTAAAAAAAACACCACTTGTGTCTTTACATGTGCCAACTAGTTAAGGTAGGCTCAGCCCCAACAGTTAAAATAATTTTTATTTTTTTCAACCAAAGAGCTGAAACAGGTAGCGCAAACAGGCAGCTGGTTAAGCAATTTTAGCCCTGCCCACTTTCATGCCTTCTTCACCTGATTCTGTTTCCCTATGTGTTATGTGTATATAATTTTCATTCAGACATCAATCAATGTCGCTTAGATTCTTGGTCCCATATGATTATAACAGAGGATAGAAAATTTCACTTATAGAAGGGGATGTAGCAGATATAACCAGATGTAGTGAAGTTCCTACACACAACATTTATATCTTATGTCTCTTGTACAGAAAGTGGACATACATCTTTTGAATGTTGTAGAGTTTACATATCTGCTTAATTTTTTTTCATACATATTGCCATGAAGTTCACCGTTGTTCCCAGATGCAGCAAAAACAGTGCTACTGATAGTTAAAAAAAAAAAAAAAAAGGTTTTAGTATAGACATCCTTGTATTCCTGAGGCAAATAATTAGCAAAAATAAGTAAAAGTTAAAAAATGACAAATTTAATTTTGCACTCCATCTGTTCCTATATTACAAAATAGTACAGTGTAATATGTTAAATAATAGCGTTACAGTCTTATGCAAAAGTTTAGGTGCCCCTTGATAAATTCCAGATTTTGGTGATTTTTTAATTGAAAAGATGTTAACACAGTCTCTCTTGGAAATGGAAAAAATGCAAAATATTTTCAGCAAACATTGGTGCATAGTCACTTTTTATTAAATTGAACAAAGATTAAAAATAAAAACATTATTGTGGCACTGCGCAAAAATTTGGGTTCCCTACATAATCAGTACTTACCGTAGTAACACCTCCTCTGGCAGATATATACACAGTTTGCAAATGCTTTTTATAGCCAGCTAAAAGTCTTTCAGTTCTTGCACTTAGAATAGTCTCCCATTCTCCCTTCCAAAAGGCTTCTAGTTCTGTAATATACTTTGGTCGTCTCGCATGCATAGCTCTTTTAAGATCTACTCACAAATTTTCAATGATGTTTAAATTTCAATGATGTTTAAATGTTTAAATCAACTGTGATGGCCGTTCCAAAATGGTTGAGGTTCTTGAGATTTTCCATAGTGGATTTTGAGGTATGTTTAGGATCATTGTCCTGTTGTAGAAGCCGTCATCTTTGAAGCTTCAGCTTTTTTTTTTTTTTTTTTACAGATGGTGTGATGTTTGCTTCCAGAATTTGCTGGTATTTAGTGGAATCCATTCTTCCTTCCACCCGTGCAATGTTTCCTGTGCCACTGGCTGCAACACAACCCCAAAGCATGACAGATCCACCCCCATGCTTAATAGTTGGCAAGGTGTTCTTTTCATGAAATGCTGCTCCTTTTTCTCTCCAAACATACATTTGCTGATTGTGGCCAACTGCACTTGTTTCCAAAATGCATCAGGCTTCTGTAGTTGTTCTGTTGCATACTTCTGACTATGATGGGGACGCAGGTAAGGTTTTGTTCTGCTGACTCTTCCATGAAGGTCTTGTGGAATGGTGCACCACCATCCTGAGTGTGCTAAATCTTCCTGTAGGTTTTTTACAGTCAAATGGGGGTTTTGATATGTTTTTCCGACCAGCCTACAAGCAGTTGTCTCTGAGAGGTTTCTTGATCTTCCAGATCTCATCTTGACCTCCACAGTTCCCCTGAACTGCCATCTCTTAATTACATTTCTCACTGTGGAAACTGCAAGCTGACAACGCTTTACTATCTTCTTGTAGCTTCTCCTGCATTGTGGGCATCAATAACGTTCATTTATGTGTTCAGTCAAGCTGCTTAGAGGAACTCATGGTTGTTGAGTGTACACAAGTGTGTGCACAAGGTCTGAAGAGTCAAAGTATTTGTGAAACTTTGATATTGGCATTTACTAATGACAGCTGTTGCCATGCATCAGATCCAATGAGCTGATTAAGGTCTGAGACTCTGGAACTCTTAGGGTGCCCAACCTTTTGCACAGTGCCATAATAATGTTTTAATTTATTTATTTTTGTTCAGTTTATGGCATAAGAAGTAACTATGCATCGATGTTTGCTGAAAATATCGATCACAGATTGGTCTGATGGTGTACTCTGCCTGCAACAATGTTTAGGCTTTTGGTACATGTCATATAACATCTAAACACCCAGCTGCCGATTCCCAGCTGCAGAGCATCACACTGTCTCTGCTGGCTTGCCTTTTGGCAAAAAGTTTATAAAAATTTGATTCATCAGACCAGACAACTTTCTTCCTTTGCTCCACTGTCTAGTTCTGATGCTCACATGCCAATTGTAGGCATTTTGGCGGTAGATTGTGGACTAGCCTTCACTTCCCATGTGCATTAATGAGCCTTGTGTTTCCTTGGACAACTTTTGGTACTAACTATTGCATACCGAGAATACCACAGGACCTGCAATTTTGGAGATGCTCTGATCCATTTGTCTAGCCATCAAAGTTTGGCCCTTGTCAGAGTCACTTAGAGCCTTACACTGCATTTTATTATAAAGTAATTTAAAGTAGGTTAAATTCAGGCAGTGGACACGGAGCAGGTAACCATAAACACACCTGGGCTTGCTCACAGCTTTCGAAGAGTGTGTCGATGAGCTTTACATTTCTGAAAAGTTGTTTTAGTTCTTATAGATTAATTAAATATTATTAGTTCAATTAAATTTTATTACATTTGTATTTATTTGTATAGCGTTTTTAACAATGGACATTGTTGCAAACCAGCTTTACAAAAAAACGTTATGAATTAACGACGACGTTGCTGTCACTGCGGTAGACAAGATGGACATAGGGAAAATAGACATGTTAAGATAACTGTAAACATGACAATTCAGACCAATCTGTTTTTTATTTGCATATTATTATTATTATTATTATTATTATTATTATTATTATTACTACTTCTACTAATAATAATATAATGATTACTGTTATCCTTTCTAGTAAAATGTGTATATATGAAATGTTTCCCGCCGCGGTTTTGTTCCGATAAGTAATCTGCCTGGCCTACTTCCTCTATGTTTCTCACAAATTAACTCTCTCTCTCTCTCTCTCTCTCTCTCTCACACACACACACACACACACACACACACACACACAATATGACCAACTCATTAACCCTGACCCTTCTCACATGCCACTAGCCTTTAGATTAATATTCTCATTTTCCGCAACATTCTCTGTAAACCTTAGGGATGGTTGTGTGTGAAAATTCCAGTAGTTTCGTAAATTCACTTTTTTATTGGGGTCCCAGAATCCGATTCCTCTTAAGGTTTCTTTTCAAGGTTTCTTCCTATTATCATCTTTGGTAATTTTTCTTTGCCACCGTGGCCTTTGGCTTGCTCATCAGGAACAAACCAACATTACAATTTATGCGTATAATTCACACTTTTTATATTTTATAGATTTTTTGAAGTTGCTTTGCAACAGTGACTATCGATAAAAAGTCTATATAAATAAAACAAAATTTAATTGAATGATCAGATATTTGCGTTTACGAGCAGTTGAACAAGTGTACTCAATGAAGTGGCCGGTGTGTGTGTGTGTGTGTGTGTGTGTGTGTGTGCGTGTGTGTGTGTGTGTGTGTGTGTGTGTGCGTGTGTGTGTAAACAAAAAAAAGCTCTTTATTAAAGCATCAGACAGCTTCAATCAGTCCTAAGTCAAACATATATAAAAACTCACTCTTGTTATTGCTAGGATTTGGATTTCGCCTTGTGCGTTCCCTAATTTGGATTGGAATTAGGTACGTAAAAGCAGGGTCCATTTCTATACGCTATTTTGTTTAGAACTGTTTAGGCTGTGTATATATTGCATCTGAATTTTAATGACACACACACACACACACACACACACACACACACACACACACACACACACACACACACACACACACACGGTTTAAATTACTAAGTAAGCAAATATAAATGCGACATCACGTAAGTCCCAGTGTTACAGACACCATGTAGTTTGAGTAACGTTTATACAAACATACTATGACATTTCGTTTTAAAAATATTGGATTAAAGCCCAATATATTATGAGATATTTGATTAAAAAGGTCCAATATTCACAATATTGTGAATATAATGTATTGCAATTCTTAGACTTAACTGTATGTGAACTGTATAGGCCTACACGCAAACTTTTGCTTGGCAGATGTGGCTAATAAACGTTTTTTCAATAATGTTACTACAGTAATAACATATTACTACAGATACAAAATAAGACAATTTAATTTAAAAGAGCATTATTTGTTTATATTCTGTACATTCTGCTAATGCCAGCCAACAGTGAAGTCATATTTGTATGTGAACAAAATCTTTGTTGGTTACAGGAGCACGAAGAAACTAAGTGGGTGTCGATGTAAAACCGATTGATGAAGGCTTGGTGAGGAATTTCTGACAGAGCATCAGTATTTTTGCTTGCTTTCCTCTTGTTCGAATTACGTTAGAGCTGTAGAATGAAACGGAGAGCTTTAGATACATTTGCACAATTATCTTACTCCCCCCCCCCTCCCCCCCCCCTGTTCTCGGAACACCATTCCACCTTCTTTGATATGAATGTTCGTTTAAAACACCGTATTTTCTTTAGTTTAAATGTGCACGCTTGCGCCTCCTGCACATAATCACGTGGGCACATGAGCCAATGCCTTGGAAGGCGCGTAGGGCGCGACCGAGTTTCTTGACTCCTGCAGAATTGGGTTATCTGCTGTTGTTCATTTCACAAGAAGTTTAAGTGAAGGAGCTCCGCACCTCGATGCCTGACTGGCTATGACAACGTCACTGGTCCTGCGCCCTGACCCGGTCATGTTTTTATATGACAGCACCGGCGTTCTGGACGACGCAGGCAAGAACATGGACGCATTTTCCGGAGGCAATTTTGCACCGAGCTCGTGCAGAAATCTTTTAACCCCCAACGCTGCCCACACGTCGAGCGACGTAAGTACTACAAGATATGGTGAGGTTGGAAAACAATGCAGCCCGTGCACAGCCTCGCAGGGATCTGGAGGCGCATCGCTGCCTTATGGGTATTTTGGCAGCAGTGGATATTATTCATGCCAGTTGTCTCATACCCACTGGACTGGCAGTGGGGTTAAATCGTCCACTCATTCTCCAGTCTGTGCTGCCTCACAATATGAGGATAAATATATGGATATGTCAACAACGTCGACCGAAAACTATGTTGCTTCTCGAGGCAAGGAGTTCGCATTCTACCCGAACTATGGTTCGAGTCCGTACCAGCCTGTTGCCGGCTATCTGGATTTACCTGTAGTGCAGGGTGCAAACGGGCCATCGGAGCACAGAAACGAGTCTCCCTTATTACCTGTTGAAAGTTATCAGCCGTGGGCGATCAGCGCTAGCAGCTGGAACGCACAAGTCTGCTGTGACAAGGAGCAACCGCATACAGGATCAGTGTGGAAAGCATCTATATCAGGTAAAATAAACTTGGATCTGGCTTATGCACCCGATTCTAAAGGAATTTGTCGGACAAATTTTTTTTTATTGTTTATATATATATATATATTTTTTTTTAAAACAAAAGTAACTTTAAATATAAATATTACCCATACATAACCTAGTTTCAATACGATGAAATAACGTTCAATTTGAGTTTCTAAACAAAAATGAATAGGATACTTCAGAAATTTTAACAACTTCATTTTGCATTTTTTTCAGACTCAGTTCATAACAGGGGAGCAGACTCAAGTTCATTTCGGCGCGGCAGACAAAAGCGCGTTCCATACACGAAGGTGCAACTGAAAGAGCTCGAGCGCGAATACGCGGCTAACAAGTTCATAACCAAGGACAAGCGTCGGCGGATATCCGCACTGACCAGCCTGTCTGAACGACAGGTGACCATCTGGTTCCAGAACCGGCGCGTAAAAGAGAAGAAAATCATGAACAAATTAAAACCTAACGGTTAAGACAACAGAAGGGAACGTTCGGGTCTACCAATGCACACACAAAGCTGTATATAGCGGCGAAACATTTTTGTGAATTCTTTGTTTGCCTGTACTACTGGCTCGCAGAAAATGGATTTGAAGCCAACAGATGCTATGACACCGAATGATATTTTCCTCTGGGCCAGGCTGAGGTTCGCAGTGCGTAATTATCGCAAATAAGAAAGTCAATAACGCTGTGTGTTGTGAAAACCCAATATTTATGCTCACAGTCTCATGTCTTGTGCTCAGCGGTTAAATGCAAGGAGAACCCATTAAAATGTTTTCCCAACTTCATGTATAGTACTTGGTAATTGTGTCGATCTAATAATAATTTATCCTGATCTATCTAGGAGTGACTCATCTGTCTCTGTGTCAATTAAATATTTTCACGCCTGTCTCAATAAACCACTAATATGATTAACAAACAAAACGTTTTTCTTTGACGTCACCAAGTTCAAATTACCTTACGTTTTCAGTAAATTTATTTCCTCCTTTGTAACAGGCAGAGTCATTCTCCACGTCAGTCCGCGAGACGTTTGTGTTGTATATGTACATATTTCCAAGAACAATAGAGGATATAAAATATATTGCAGTTTATATTAATAATCATAAATTATATATGCTTTTTCATGTCCGCGTTCCGTGCAACATAATTCTGTGCGGAATCGAGACAATATGTTCATTGCAAGTTCATTAGTAGACCAACAACGCCATCTATTGATTCACTCAGGCCTTGTATATAACTTAACCCATATCATTAAACAAGACAACAAGAAACAGTCCCAAACATGAGGGGCGAAGGAGTGTAATCCTTTTTGGTCTAATCAAAAATTATCCAAAACAGACCTGCAGTACAAATATATTTCCAATGTAACACTTTAAATCTAATATGATTATATAGATTAAATGTCTTTTGTATTTCATTTCTTCTTTTTTTACCGTTATTATCTTGCATCTTCTTTACTCTATTCTGAGCAGCATCAACAGTAAAATGTTTTTTTATGTAATTTTTTTTTACCTCGCATTATTCTTTAAAAATTCCAGTCCAGCTGATTCCTTGCGATTGCTATAGTTCTGTACTGTACAACTGATAAAAGTATTTCCCTCTTACGCCCCTTAGTCAAAATTCTTGTTCCCCTGTGTGTTTAGGCTAGTTATAATAATAATAATAATAATAATAATAATAATAATAATAATAATAGAAGAAGAAGAAGATAATGATGATGAACTGTAACAACAACAACAACAACAACAACAACAACAGGTATATTGTTCAGTTAGGTTCAGTTTCAAAGTTCCTGGAAGTTACCATAGCAGGGAATACAACTCTGAGCACTTCCTGTTTCAATTCCTGTTTCAATGGGGAGTACATTCATAATATGTCAAAGGGGCAAATTTGGGCACCTCTTGCGCCCCAGGTGTACAACGTATACCCTCTTGCGGGGTATGTGCTGACGCAGCCTATCAATTCTTGCTCTGCGCTAGAATCCGTCAAAGTTGGTCTTGATGTTAAGTATATCGGATTTTGGGACCCCTTACAAAAGTAATAACACCCCATTCCCGAACAAGCCGAGATTTGACACCTCTCCCATGGGTCTACGACAAGCGGTAGGCACTTTGTACGGAAGAATAATAAATAAATAAATAAATAAATAAATAAATAAGAAATTCACACACACACACACACACACCGACAAGCATTGTATTTTATATTATTTATTCCTCAACAAGTTTCAACAACAACAACAACAACAACAATTCTTCCTAGGAAAATTGCAAAATTCATATGTTATGCTGTAGATGGCAGGCTGTACATAAATCATTTTATAAAACACTACTGATAAGTATTTTATGTATTAAAAAATCATTATGGTAGACCATATACATACATGGGTGTGTGGTCGCATTTACATTTCCACTTTGTTGAGGTCCTGAGTATATTTGGAACCTCAAGGCCTTTATTGCTTCATTTCTGGGCTGTATAATAATATATTAAAAAGTCTAAACTATAAACTATATGCACCCAATTCAATTAAATTTTATTTGCATTTATTTAACAATTGCCATTGTCGCAAAGCAGCTTCACACAAATCAAAAGAATTATTTAAGTCTGTATAAAATGTGAATGTACATGAATCAAAATGGTCAGTTAGTCCCTTATGAGCAAGCCGGTGGCAAGGAAAAACTCCCTAAGATGGCTATAGGAAGAAACCTTGAGAGGAACCAGACTCAACAGGGAACCCATCCTCATCTGGGTGAAACAGAAAACAGGAATTGATCTGCATTCATACGGTGTGTTAGGTGGCAGGCAGTTCAGTATAACAGTTGATGTTAATTGATGTTAATATGGAGTCCACTTAATAATTAGAGGCTCAGGTATACTTCTAGGAAATTCCAGTTATGAACTATCGAGCGACTGCAGCCAAGTCAAGTCCTCAGAGAAACAGCTGTCAACATCAGCCGAGGCCATAACCGTATTCATGGTAGAGTGAAACCATCCCCAGACACCATACGCATCCCAAAGAGACCACAAGGGCATCCATGTGACGAGATCTCCAACCAGAAGCTGGGCACAAGGACGAGTCAGGCAGGTCCAAAGGGCAGAGGGAGTCTGGATCACTGGTAGCTCCAGAACAACATGTGTAGCTCAACAGATAGGGAGAGGGAAAAAGAGAGAGAGGGCGAAAGAAAGAGAGAGAAAAGAGAGGGGAGAGCAGAAGAGGAGAGATAACAGTTAGGTATGGTCACAGTCACATCATGTATAAGGTGAATGTATATTTAGTGCAGAGTGCAAACAGGGAATTAACCCAAGGCAAATCTATTAACAAAAATGCTTGGCAAAATAAATAGGTTTTTAGCCTAGACTTAAACACTGAGACTGTGTCTGAGTCCCAAACACTATTTAGATTGCATTAATATCGTTGTGGCTATGATCTGCTTGTAACTTGCATAGAAATACTCTCTGATAATGGTGGTCTGATGGGGCATTGTCAGCTAGGTCAGGATGATCATGATGTAGGTCACCCTAGGCCCGGCTGTAGGGTTACACTTTATGACTTGTTTCTTGCGCCCATCCCCCGCGCCCATCCCCTGCCCATTGCTGTTTAAAATCTGTTGAGGTAAAAAAAGATATATATTAATACTAAGGATTCCCTCATGGACATTAACAATGGCCTCAAAATTTGATTTTAAAGATCTGAAGAATTATGAATTAGGAGGTCCTTCTTCATGATTCTAACCACTTACAATGCACTAGTTCCAGGCAGCAAAACAAACCCAACAGACCCAAAACAAACCCAAAGCTTCTTTCTTGGACTCTTAGCCCATGGTCATGTAAACTGGCTTGACTGTTGACAGTGACATTGGTGTTCCAGCAAATTCCAAGTTCATGGTGGGCCTGTGCTTTGTTGGTTCCTGCGTTGATCCTGACCAGTTTCCTCCCAGCTGAGGGGGACAGTTTGGGTCTTCTTCCAGATTTTGGCAAAGTGGCCCCACCTCTCAATAACTTGTACTTATATAGAGTTGTTTGAACAGATCATGGAATCAGCAGTTGTTTTTGAATAGCCCAATGAGATGTTTCTGACTTGTGTAAATCTACCATCCTCTTTCTCAGATCAGCACTGAACACCTTGAACCTTCTCACTGTACTGTGTGTTGGCAATCCAATGAGTGCTGATAAATAAACCTTTTTTTTTTTTTTACTTTGCCACAGACAACCTACCAGCTGGAGTTCATCATCACTAACAGAAAGTTGAGAGGCCTCCGGTGTGGCTAATTAAAAGACATTTTAGGACATTAAGCACTACAGAAGCCCAAAATAAATTAAGAAGTCTGGCACGTATTCCTATGCCCTGTACAGGATAAGTAATATAGAGAGTGAGTGAGCCAAAATCATAAAAATAGATTCATACATTTGATATTTTCATTTTTACAAAATTACAAAAATTTACAATATAAGACACAGAACCAGTCATAAAAAACGTAACTTTTTTCTTTGGCTTACTTGAAGTCACTAATATATCGGTACCAACATCATCAGTTCTTGAATTAACTGTATACACAATGTGCTGTCAAGTCAGAGCTCTCAGTTTGTGCGTTTGCTTTTAAATAATGTTGTTTAAATGGACCCCAACTTTAGACCTTTAAGCTCGTAATACCTACTAATTAAACTAATATTAGTGTTATTCAAAATATATAATAATATATTAAAATAATAAAATTACTATCAATAGCAAGGCATTGTAATTGTAATGGGAATGTAATTGCTACATTCTCATTAGAAGCTGAGTCACACTAAAGTTGTGATCATATTGCCCTCGGTGTCCATGCATATGCAAAGGGACCTGTTGAAAGTGAAAGGTGGGAGGGGCTTCACAGATCAACCGAACGAGTGAAGTGCTCCATTTTTGGGGTTGCTCTCACCACAGTTAAATTCTACCGTAAAAGTGTTTTTCCCTTCTTGGCAGTCTTTTCGTTTTTTGTGTCAATTTACTGAACAAAGGCCAATGATCCCATCCTCAGCTATATGAGACCGATCGCAAGCGGTTATCAGTTTCTATATTGTACGCATTATTTTCGTAGCGTGCAAAGCGAAGGTAGGGAAGTACTGTATGTATAAACTCTGTATACTCAAGTCTAAAGGTTGCAGCAAACACGGCCAAGTTACGTCCACTAATTGCTTAAAAGGGCTGTTTGTGGCAAACAAATAAGTGAAAAATAAAAAGATAAAGGCATGGCACAACCATTGTGTCTTATGAAAACGGCAATAGGGAGAAAAATCGCCTTGTGACCTCTGAGCCCTCGACTTATTATACCGTTTCCGTTTTTTTTTTTCCTTTTTTGCTTTTCTTTTCGCTGCTTTATTTCCTGTCGTAAAAGAGAACAGTCGCTGTTTACAATGTGTTTGTCCACTTGCCTTTTGTGATTGAGCACAGCTGAATGACATTTTAGTCACGGGTGTAGTTCTCCTGCTTCATACCTAAACTACTACTACTACTACTAATAATAATAATAATGTAGAGCAGACTTCTGAATGACTGCTGTTTTAGTCTGAAATTCCCATTTATTACATAAATAAAACATACATACACATTTAAATACTCTTAACACACGTTTCCCGAAAATCTTCGTTATTAGAGATGTAAGTACTTGGTTATTTGTTGCATGCACCCCAGTAGAATCTGGCACGAAACCGCACAAGTCGATAGTCAATCAAACTATTACTTCACATTCATAATTGATTAAATTGAGACGTAAAGATAAAATAGAAGTCGATGAACGGAACTCTGTTTATAAATGACGGAACACATTAGACAGCACAAGTTGCGTTTCTGAAAAGACAGAACAAGTTATAACTAGTCTTAGTGGACGGGTACACGGAGAAGGCAAGGTACTGGGAGAGAAACTATAAGAAAATTAATAAGCATACTATTAAAAATGTATTTGTTAGGAATAAACGTAAAATTATCTATAGCATGAGAATATTTTTTGACACATTTTAACTTCCTAAAAATGATTTTTGTAATAATTTCTTTTTTTTAAAGAAAGAAAGAAAGAAAGAAAGAAAGAGAAAGAAAAGTAAATTTAAAAGATTTTGAAACATTTATTTCTGTTTTTTAGGAAGTTAAAATGTGTCCAAAAACGTGCTCATGCTATAAATTATTTTACGTTTATTCCTAGAAAATACCTTTACCTTTACTTTAAATACTTTTACTTTTAACAGTGTGGCCTACAGTGCATCTAAAAACAGAATATTCTGGAACGTTTTTCTTTTTCTTTAAATTTCAGTTAATAAATAATTAATAGTAATTATACATTAATTCATAATATAGATTAATTGTTTTCTATATTTATATAATTATTTATTTATATATAATATTCGTTATATATTTTTTATTTTAAATATTTTAGCTTACAGCTAATAAATAATTATAAAAATTCGGTATCTCAAAATGTAAGAATGTCTATTTTCACATTTGAGTAATGTACTATTTATACCGTATTGTATATCAAGAAAATACGTACAGCTCTGTTGTACTTCTATAATGAACTCGGCTTAGCACAACTGGTTTTATGCATGCAATTGTATTTTAAATGCTTTCCTTTAAAATAGTTTTTGTGCCATATATTTTCCTGGTAGACTTTGGTGTTAATTTCCCTTGTGTCTGCATTCCTATCGTATACCTGCATTCCGATGTATGGACACATATTGAAACATAGACAGAAATGCAAAAAGTAAATGGACACCTATACTTTTATAATATAATGTATACACCAAGTTTTTTGTTGTTGTTCTTTTCGGGAATAGAAGGTCAACTAAAATAATGTGATAAAAGATAAAACCTTAAGATAAATCATGAGATAAAACCTTATTTGTTCAAAAATGTAATAACTTTGTTGCATATATTTTATTATATAGTTGTGGGTGGTTACTTACTTTTTGCGCGCATGTGGGTGTGTTTTTACGATTGATTTACTGACGTGTTCCTTCAGATCACGTGCACACGTAATCCAATCAAAGGACAACCTGCCGTCAAGATTTTACCCGACAAAGGGGGGCTGAGCTTCTTGATTATGCTTTTCCGCTTCTAGCGGATAGTCTTTCTTCGGTCGGTGGTTTTGTGTGAATATAAATGCGAGTGCTCCTATCCCCCATGTCGACATCAGGAGCCCTTGTAAGGACACGATTCGTTCATTGCACCGAAAAGCGGGGAGTACCATTTTCTTTATGCTCGGGGCTGCAACAACCAAGGCCGTGCGACCATTTTCCCCGGGCGAGCGTCATGGCATCGTATCCCGCATATTCCCTTCGCGGAGGCGCGGGCCGTGTATCACTCATCCACAGAGCCCCGGCCTGCGCGGACTGAAGACCCCAAACTGCAGATTCTTGAATTGAGTTATATTGGTGCATGTCGCACGAAGACAGATATTCTTTTCATCCGTTCTGGTGAAGGAGGAAAGAACGAAGAAAAAGAGAAATCGTTCTCGGTAAGATTTGGTTAATGCGAATTGTGAATAATTGCTGTACACCTGCAATTTGTACCTGATGGCTGTCAGTGTTGTTTTGAAAACTTAATCTCAGAGTATCACTGAGTCTGATGCCGTGGGTAGACCTTAGGGATGTGCCAGCCTTCGAACTTCCCCTTTCTCTTATTTTTGCAGACAACCCTGTGTCTATCTGTTTTCGTGCAAAAAAATGAATAAATGTATAAACAAATAAATTACATTAAATTAAATATAATTTCATTCAACTTCACTTGAATAATAAATAAATGAATTTATAAGCGTTGACAACGAAGTAATCACAATATTCTCGAACTGGATTAAAACGATTAAAAGTTTATTTATTTATTATTATTTTATTATTTTTAAAACACGGTTTGTGTCTAGATACATTGTCAAATTAATGTAACCTGATTTATCTATATGAGAATTTTCACATTTTCAGAGTCGGTGAGAATCACTAAATTTCGCCTATTTACTACCTAAAAATTCTCGATTTGTTCTCTTAGTGCTAACAAGTAAAACTTCTTGGTAAAACTTCTGAATAACTGTTTTTTTTTTAAATAAATAAAAAAAACACCACTGTAGTGTTGTGAAATTAATACCTTGTGATCTTCGTATTGGCTGACTGTGTTACTCACTTATTCAAAGAGTAATGTGTACTCTTTATTGAAAATAAAATATAAGATATAGATAGACAATATCTCAATATACTACTACTACTACTACCACTAATAATAATAATAATAATAATAATAATAATAATAATAATAATAATAATAAAAATTACAGTTCACCCTGAGCGAGCAGCACAATTACGTTCATAAATGTTAATTGGTAAAAGCCACAGGCAGACATGGAATACAAGAGACATGAAAATGTTAGATCCAGAAGGTTTTGGCCTGCAGATTCTATAGACGTACAGTATATAAGGTAATGCAATGTAGTTATGCTTAATTACGTGTGCCACTACATACTTTTATACTCTTAACTCATACTGTATGTGTACTATAATAATATTTGTAATAAGTAATAATTGGTTTCCACAAAAAAAACCTGACCTTTTGTGGAAGTCGCAGATGTACGCAGACTTCAACGGTCTCATACGGGAAAACTATTAACTGCATTCCGACTTTATGGCAGTCGAGACACAATAACAGAGTTTTCAGTGCCGCAGGCCAGTTCAGACTAGTGCTGCTCTCATTCAGTCTCGGGTTCCCCCTCCATTCAGCTGTGCGGTGCGCACAAAGGCATCGGATATAATTTAGTTTTATTGGCTAAGACTGACTCCATGGTGTAAAACGCTGAGGGAGCATGAACAATATCAACACGTAGAAGAGAACGTGTATTTGGTTATGTAATTGATTATAGCGAGAAAACAATAACTAAGACACTTCATGTTCCTGTCTGCACCACCAGCCTATCAACCGCTGTTATGAGATGCTGGCGACTATGTTTGGCGGGTTAAGACAACGCTTGGTCTTATGCTGAGAGTACAGTACATAAACGATTATATGTTTTAAGTTGTTGTGCTGCATGTTAATCTATTAGGCTCTTAACGCCTCAAGTCACATCAGGGTACATGCAAAAACAAAAGGTAATAGGAACGAAATTTAAAGCAAAAATGCTCAAGATTCGAAAGAAATACTAAATTGAATTGCGTCATATACACACAAATAAATCACAGTTGTATCTATTTGTACTTCTGGTATTTATAATTTTCGACATGTTCACAGTGGTTTGCTAACCCTGTGGATATTGCAAATGAACGACCAGCAACTTGTACACGAGCCACAGTCCTTATAAAAGCAAGATATTAAATCCAGACACTAAATCCAGACAAAACAGGGTTTTAATCTATTTATTCTTTATTAACAAATGTACTGTTTAATTTGAAAATTCACTTTAAATATTACATCATTAAACAATAAGATTAAATATTAATATTAACGAATATTCATATCCACATTATTATTATTATTATTATTATTATTATTATTATTATTATTATTATATTGGTATTCATATTATTAATAGTATTAGTGGTAGTATTGCTGTTGTTAATAATAATAATAATAATAATAATAATAATAATAATAATAATCAATTTATTGTTTAAATACCTGCAGTTTCAAGTTAAATACCGACACGAAACTGTTATTGTTTTTGCATAATTCTTCAGACTGAAATACTAGAACTACCCATGAAAAGCTGACTGCAGCATTCTCAGAATTTGTTGTGATCACACATTTGTTGTGATAAAAAAAAATACATTCCTCCTGCTCTTTTGAAGTAAACTATACAAGTCAAGAAGACGAGTATGTGTCTGTGCATGCCGCGCGCGTTTTCTAAGGTGGGAATCGTGAAAAATTGAGAGAGAGAGAGAGAGAGAGAGAGAGAGAGAGAGAGAGAGAGAGAGAGATGACGTCTTGTTGTATTATGACAAACTTCCACAAGTAGCCACACGGAGGCGGTCGCGGCACACAAGAAAGTGTGAGACTCGAGACTGTAAAAAGTGTCGAGAACGACGTACACACACACACACACACACACACACACACACACACACACACACACACACACACACACACACACACACACACTTAATTTCTGCCACTTCAGGTTTTTCAGGATTTTTTTTTCTTCTACTACACATTTTGTAGTACACTCATCAAAAATGATCACAGCATCATGAGACCAATTAAAACAAACTTGTTTTTCAGATATTTTATATACTTATAGTTATCAACTTTTATCTCCATGGGGACTGAATGTTAATGGCCCCGGTGATGTCTGATATTCCTTTTCTACTCTGGTAGAATAGCAGAGCTTTATTTAGAGCATATTTATGATGCCTGTTGGTGTCTAGTACAATCAATCAGTTATAATGCTGCATCTAAGCCGCCTCCACTACACACATGTTTATCTTTGGAAGCATCTTCTACTGGGTACATCCAAAATATTCATTTTCAACTTTTACTGATATCGACATTGACAGTAGCAGTCAGACATATATTAATGGACAGGTTAGCCTTGGTTAGTCAGGTTAGCCAGGGTGTGTGTAGGTAGCCAGGATTGGTCAAACATTTTTTTTTTGTTATTTAAGTTCACTTCAAAGAAAACAGCCACCTTGAGAAACATTATTAAACATTCAGCAGCTTTTGGGGTAGTTGCGGTCAGGTTCATAAGGCCAATTTGGTTTAAATACCATCCATTCTGGGTCATTTTACACAGTGGCAAAAAAATAAATCAGAAAGAAAATATGATAGCAGAACACAAAAACGACCAGCAAAATGACCGAAAGAACCAAGATCTACTAATGAAAATTCCTAAATTGACTGGATATTTAAAAATTGCTGCATCATCATCTAGTCAGCCACAAAATGCTGGAGGACTGCCAGCAAAAACAATGTCAAAATTCCCCACCTACAGTCCACATCCTGCATGCTGGGATGAAACTGATAAATATATGGTGACATTGAGTTTTTTTTTATTTTTTATTTACTGTAGTCATAGACTAACTTGTTACAAATCTTGAATGGAGATATAGCTCCTACAAAGACATTCAACAGATATTTGTACTTTTAACAATATTCTGTCCATCTCCATGGCACATCTTCAAACAGGAACAGTTTATCTCCAAAAGAAATATGCCTGTGATCTGAAGGAAGATTTTGTGATATTTATGTCTTTTGTCAGTAGGGAGCATTTTTTTTTCCAAACAGGAACTATTTAAAACAGACTGAGATCCACAGTTGACCAAAACTAAAAGTGATATTCTGTGCTCTTCGAAAACTTTTTTATCAGGAAAATAAGAAAAATACATTCTAAAGAATAAAGGAACAGTTTTGTACTAATGAAGGTACAAACAATTGTTACTGGGTAAGTACCTTTCAAGGTCACAGAACTGTACCATAATATAGAGAAACAAATTTGTACCAATTCTGTTTGTACCATCAAAGACATTATTTATACCATGTGCAACCAAAATTTACCTTTTGTTTTATAAACTTACTGTTACATTATTGTACTTTAACCAAAGGAACAAATCTTGTCCTTGAAGGTACCACAACAGTTACAAGCCCATTTGTTCCTTAACTGTATCTAATGTGCTCCTTTGGAAAGAAGTAATTGTCCTATGGAATAAGACATTCAATCAATTTATTATGAACATATATGAAATATGTTTAAACACTGGCTTAGATTACAGTAAACTATTCTTTCGGGTTTACAACACACAAATATTTAAACTACATAAAACACATATTAGTTCAAAACCCATTCACAAAATACACTTTCTCTAATTTTCCAATCACAATATAACTTTTTTATAAATTGTTTACAATGCAATTTAAACTTTTAAATGTATTTTTATCCACTTTTCACAAAATACCATTACATGTACCCAACATTCTTTCAAAGCAGAAATAAAATAAGAAGCATAAAAACCATTGTAACAAGATGTGCACAAACCCGGTTACTATTCATATCTGGAAAACTTTTAAACAACTGCAGCACCTTCGGCAAATCACAGCTGTCGCTATTCCTAGCTAAAATTTATGGGCAGTGGATAGTAAACGGTATATGCACAATATATTTAATATTAAGGTCATTAATTGCTTTAAATAAATTAAAATGTGTGCAAATGGCTTACATCATTGGATGCAAAGCTAAAAAAGGTAATTTAATAAACCTCTTAGGGGTCTGCAGGTGTTTTGAGGCCCTGAAGGGGCATTTATGTATTTTTCAGTTACTTATAATAGATGGCTAAAGTCTAATTACATTGATGATTAGAGTTTTCATCAGTCTGTGTTTTCCATTAAACAGTGATGGGCTGTCTCTATCTTACTATCAAACAGGTGGATGATCATTTTCACTGTCACACTGTCACAACTTTATGCACAAATGCATAAAGACCACACAAGTTTTGTGTTTTCAAGCACAAAATGTTTGTACTAAATAACATTATAGATAGCAGTGTCATAAGCTAACTAAAAACTGAACAAAATAGCTACCGTAAGCTAAAGCTATTCAAAATGGGGTGAAATACATTAGAACATTTACACCACCACTGATACTGACAACCATCTATAATATACATAAGGCATTAGCTTAGCCACCATGAGCTACCATGTTTGTGCTAAGCTACATGTTGTGCTAAGGCAGTTTGTTAGCATGATTAACAGCGTCATCTACATGCTGCCCTAAATTATGTAAGTGACATTGAAAGACAATGTTGCATATAAGCTGGCCAAAGCATAGAAAAATAAAATAATATCAGTTTTATATTAGGATTAAATAAGACTTGATAACTTACCCATGGTAACAGCTTGCTGGCTTCTCCTCCTCCGTTCTCTGTCAGAGCCTCAGTGTTGATCTGAGATAAAGCTAAATTCCTCCCACTGTTCAGGATACCCTGTACCCTTTATATTAGAACAATTATGTACCTTCATTATGTTATGTATCTTCAACTCAGTTGTACCTTAAAAGAAAAAAAAGGTATAATCAGAGGTCTTTTTTCATGCCATTAAAGGTACATTTATCGAAAAGGTACAAAACTGTTCTTCGAGGAACATCATTTGTACAACTGTGTACATTTTTTTCTGAGAGTGTAGGAATATGTATTTATGATTGTGCTGCTGTTGCACTGTTGCTAGTATTATTATTTCCAAGACTTTTACTTATTTTATTTAAGTATTGCAAAGCAGTTGTACTTGTGTCACTATCAGGATGCTGTGATTTTGCCTCATAAGATTGTCTGTACTGCTGCAGTTGTTGCACCTGTTGCTGCACCTGCTGTAAAAAACAAACAAAAAAAAACTGATAACTGGCTTGCAGATGCCTGTGAACCCCTTTTTCCTGTAGCCCTGCTGTTTGGCTGTGGGCTCTGGCTGTGTAATATTTAAAAAATGTTATTACACATAGCACTAAATTACTTATATTTTGGTAAAACATTATGAATAAGGGACAAAAGGAGCAGCCTAGGGGCCCATAATCACCTTAATAATCCACTGGTAGCAGTGGTTTTGGGTTGTGACCTTCTGCACAAAACGTGCAACAAAATCTAAGATAAGAAGCTGAAGTGCGCAGATGAATTCATAGAGAGTGACCGGGACACCTCAGGTCAGAGGCACAGATGGTGGGATGTGGGGTGTTGGGGGGGGGGGTGTTGGGGGGGGACCCCAATTCCCCTCCCTCCCCGGCCAGTTTCAAAAAGATTCCGATCCAACCCCCAACTGCTACGAACCTCAACATTTTTTCACTACCTCAATAACGGAGAAACAGCTTGTACAGCGACTTTTATTTCCGACTTTTTAAGTTACATTTAGATTTGTGTGTTGATAAAACACGTAAATCTGCCACTTTGGTTACCTCCGTGAATTCCGCTATTGTTTCAGGGGTCCTAAAACATTCCTTGAACTGAGCTGTTCTATGTTGCGCCTGTCACAGGTGTATTTCCAAAAGACACCCGGATGGTCACATGATCAAGTAAGTATAAATAACGATATCTGTAGTTCTGCGGTTATAAATGGAGAGAAAAAAAATCACGACCCAAACAATATAAGTAGACTTACATACTCAGTCAATGTTCAGTGCCGGGTCACATTAACACGTATTTCAGATAATTTACTTCTTTATTGTTTTATTGGGATGATAATCTCTAACAGCCTACTAAATATAATAGTTTTCGTCTTGCTTTAAGTGATAAATGCACAGAATAACTGGACTTGTTGGACTGGAGGATAGTCTGGTGTTTTAGTCTAAATATTGTTGTGGATAACTAATTTTTTGCCTTGTCCTGGCTAAGAAAATGTTTTTTCATGGCCTATTTTTCATGCTGTTCCCGATGACAGACAGGCCCAAGTCATGCTGAAAGAGACAAGTATACGTATATATATATAAGTATAATAATTATGTTATATATTTGTAAGGCAGTAGTGTGTAATATTTTATAGGCGATAAACTAGGATAATTACTGTGTGTCTAATTTTCTGATGTCTTTTTATCATTTTGAACATTTCGAAATTCAACTTAGGCCATAACAATGTTGCTCTGATTAATTATGATTTTTGTTCAAGCCAATAAAAGTTAATTCCTAAATACATTGAATCGATTTTTATTTAATTCGTTTACAATTAAACATAACTTCTTAATGCTTAGCAACATCATCATCATCAATAATAATAATAATAATAATAATAATAATAATAATAATAATAATAATAATAATAATAATTTACATCATATAAAAATATATATTATAATAAATTTATTATTATTAGTAGTAGTAGTAGTAGTGGTAGTATTAATAGTAGTAGTAATAAAAATAAATAATTAATAACTGAATTGCAATCGAAATTACATAAATACTTGTCAAGTGCAATGTTCAATATTTTGCGGCACTACCGGTTAGGATCGGTTTGGTACCACTTCTATCTATCCAGTAGCTCGGTTTTATAGTCAGGTATGTTTAGACTTATTGCTTCATGGAACTGGTCCAAGAAATAAATTAGTTCCTACAGTGATCCAGGTCTCACAAAGCTAACTGCCCATAAAAGTGTCACGTGGTGGTCATTAAAGTTGGTTTATGGTTTTGGGGAGTTGACAGTCTATAGTATTTAACAGCACTGACGGGATTTCCTTTAAATCTCTTGTACAGGAGGGAGAAGAGTACCTTCAGTGCTGCCATCGCTTCTCTTTTCCAGAAAGTCATTATGAATTTTGAATACATGGACTGGATTTGCTTGGAAGCCTATCGTGGTGAGTTTATATATTGTTGTTGTTGTTGTTGTTGTTTTATATATATATATACTATATATATATATATATAATATATTTTTTAAATAGTTTTGCTAACTATTTCTGGTTCCGTTTTTAAAGAACATACTCTATATCCTTTCCGTCTAAACAAAGTCTTAGGCTGATTTCGATTTGTCTTTAAGCAATTGCTCATGTTTAGTCTACACCCACAGCACTTTTCTTTCGAATTTGATATACGTTTGGTATTGGATTCTTTTTTGAGCACAGAATTGATCTAAGGGGTTGTATTGAAGACATGAGAAAAATGATAAATACTTTGTTTACAAATAAACCATGATGTGGTATATTTTCTTGTTCGTCTTGACCTTTTTCTATTGAAACGTCTCTATAATTTTTATACACCGAGTTCAAAGTCAGAATTTGTAAATGTTATCTTCGAAATACAGAATTCTTGGATTTTTCTTTGAGCTTTATGGGCAGCGAAATGTAATTGTGGTTATGAAGCCTGTTTTGCAAGTAAGTTTTATTTAAAATATTTTTAAAAATCAGGATAATTATCGTGTTCATCTTTGTCTTCCACAACACTGGTTTTTGCAATGTACTCTGGTTCTGCCTTCACGTTTTTGTGCTGTACGAAATTAATATGAATAAATATCATCTTGGTTCATTCATGCAGGTTACCAATTACTGTTTGACTTCGCTATCCTATTTAGATGTCATTTTAAATGGATTAAAATATAATGTTAATGAAAATATTCTGAGATTTGCAGCCCAAGAATTACGCTTCTTAATGGTTTTGTTTCGTCCTGAGTCTGATTGTTATTAAATATCTCAAAGAGCTACTGAGCTATTGTTGTTGCGCATGGCAGATTATTAAAACAAAATTTAAACCAATTAAATTTAGTATCCTATAACAGAAAAACGTAATTTGTCCCGTTTTATCTACTTTTCCAAGAAACGAGGCTTCATCTTTGAGGGTGTTGGTTACATACAGATGAAAGAACGAGTGAAAGACATTATGACACTGACCTGGACAGAAGAGAAATTGGAGGGGAAAATTGATTCTCACTTGTTCTTGGTTCAGCACGAGGTCACCAGTGGCAGGAAGATAAATGTTCACAGGCTGTGAACTACCAACGAGAGCTTTTGGCCAAGTTCAGTGTCATTCTCATTCTGCGCCTCTGCGCTCAATAAGGAAGAAATTAATTTTAAAAAACGTAGCTTGATATCACAGAATAACAAAGAAACCGACAAGCTAAAATCCAACTTATCTTGGTTGCCAAAATGCTCCAGAACAACACACACATAAAAAATAAAAAAAATAGAACTGGACTCTTCGCATGTGTGTATTGCGGGTGTCTGTGTGTGGAGGACTCGATGTGGATGGTGGTGTGTGTGTGTGTGTGTGTGTGTGTGTGTGTGTGTGTGTGTGTGTGTGTGTGTGTTGGCAGATTGGGTGTTTGCGTGAGTGTTACAACTGTCACGAAAAAATATGTCCGAACATCTTAAATATTGAAAGATTAAGTCCTTGGCCTCGTTTGGTTTCAGTATTTTCATGTGCTCTGTGATCCAGTTTCTTTAGCACTGTGACACAAAAGCCGAACATACAGTATTTACTAGCTTTGTAGATGACACTCCGCCTCATGAATCTTAAGCAAAAATGTGAATTAATAAAATTGACATTATTTACACATTGTTTGTCAAAAATTAAATGTCCTGTAGTGCAAGTGAACAAGCTAACAAAATTATGATATATATATATATATATATATATATATATATATATATATATATATATATATATATATATGTGTGTGTGTGTGTGTGTGCAACCTTTTATGGAAGTTTCTTCAGGTATGTTGTTTTGCTATATTGTTTTTAAAGTGGAATTTATTATAATATATTACCCAATAAACCTTTCAATTAAATTGTACAACTATCCCTCTTTTGCCATCATTTTGAAATTAAACTAACAGAGTAGGTAATAAATGAAAACACACACACACACACACACACACACACACACACACACACACACACACACACACACACACACACACACACCATGTTTGTGTTTATCCATGGAAAATTTGCCGTTACTCAAGGATGATTGTGGCCTTAAAAAGATTGTCAAGCAACGCTGATTCAAGAACTTGGGAAAGCTTTTATAAGAAGTGGAGTGAGGCTGGAGTCAACTGTTGCATGTCTAGTATCAAGCCACCCCTGGAGCACAGACAACATCAGAAACATCTTACCTGGGCTAAGGAGAAAAACAACTGGACCATGGCTCAGCAGTCCTCTTTTCAGAAATTATGAGTTTCATTTGAAAACCAGAGTCTGGAGGAAGACGGGAGAGGCCAAGTTGTTTAAGTTGCCACAGTGATGATTTGGGGTGCCATGATGGTCCACTGGATTTTATCATATTCAAAGTCAATGCAGCCATTTAGCATGAGATTTTGCTTCAATCTGCTGAAAATCACTATTTGTCTTAGATCCTGCTCACAGTGGAAAAATTACCTGGTAAAATTAAATAACATTTGCTAAGAAAGATATTACCGTGCTTAATTGGTCAGCCAACTTACCTGACCTGAACGCCTTTGGGAATCAATGGCGAAGATGAAAAAGAAAAACACTTAACCCAACATACTAGGAGAGCCTCATGCCACATTGATGCAGTAGTTCATGCTAAAGGAATCCCGACCAAGTATAGTGTGCCTACATGAATATAGCTTTAAGAAGTTTGACATTTCTGTAGAGTAAATCTATTTCTGTAGACATTGTAATTTTTTTAGAAACAGGATTTGGGATTTTAATTAGCTTTCAGCTGTAATCATTGAAAGAAACGTCTTGAAATATTTTAGTCTATGTGAAATAAATATATAACATGAGTTTCAAGTTTTAATTACATTATGAAAAATGACTTCTAATTTATCAAGATGCACTGTATACAGGCCCATTCACAGAGCCTGTTTAAGGCAGGAACACTGCATCTTTATTGCACTTCTGTATTCTATGTAAAAAGCACAGAGGATTAACCAGGGTCATTGTTGTTCTTGTGCATTTAATCTGGTAGTGAGAGAAGAGTGTCTTGCCCCTATCAAAAGAGAGGAGATTCTTGAGGCATGCAACACATCATCAAGAAGCTTTAAAAGCAATAAACAGTTAGTTGCTAACCTATAGATTGAACATACTCATTTGTAGTACAGTTACACTCCAAATAAATGAATGACAACAAATTAAGGACACAGTAAGGTCTGGGAGCTCCTTTCTCTCTGAGCAGAAGCATTTCAACACTTAGTTCACTGACTCTAATTGATCTATAAGCAACACTATGCAGAGTTCTTCTTTTCTTCAGTGCAAATAGTATACATCTCATTAGACACTCTTGTGTTAAACGTCACACCTCTTATGAGTCTGGAGTGATGACACATTCCTTAAAAGCACACACTGAGCTGGCCTAACACTGGACTGATGGTTCCAGGGTAAATTACAAAGGGGAGCAATGGTGGCGATGGAGTTTTTTTCTTAGCAGCTTTAGCACAGACATTGTGTGAAAGTTCTTAGTGAGTGAGTGAGTGAGTGAGTGAATAAATGAAAAACTGAATGGGTGAGTGATGCTTCTTTAACTCTTTTCAGATATTTAACATTTTTGACTCCCTAAATGCTAACTTTCTGTCATTCACTTTTGTGTGTAAATGTTCCCTGTTTATTCACATGCAATAGTTGAGATTCTACGATATGTCAAGTGACATATAACATAGCATAGGGTTGCCAGATTAAGCTGAACAACTCACCTAGATAAGGCTGAAATCCCAAACCTTTTGTCAAATAGAGAGCCCCTATGTGCCTGTGCACTATCTAGGCTGTTTAAAATAGCTTCGAACTCTGATAATCAATGCTTTTCAGTTTACAGATACTTGTGCACTAGCCTCCACAAGCATGCCAGAGCTTGCAAGCCTTATCTAGGTGAGTTATTCAGCTTAATCTGGCAACCCTATGCTATGTTATATGTCACTTGACATATTGTAGAATCTCAACTATTGCATGTGAATAAACAGGGAACATTTACACACAGAAGTGAATGAGAAATGCACACACACACACACACACACACACACACACACACACACACACACACACACACACACACACACACACACACACACACACACACACACACACACACACACACACACACACACACTAATCAGTATTGCTCAATGAAATGTCACCTGTCTCCTGAGCCTGCTAAAATTACTTGACAGCAATCACTAAACATAGAGATGTTTTGTTAATATTACATGCAACCATCTTAACTTGCAAAATGGCTGACAAAATTGATGGCAGCATTACGTGTGGCATGTATACATCCTATCTCTTTTCCAGCCTTGTATGTAATGTCGATGACAAAGTTTGTACTGAATATACAGTGGGATTTGTATTTTGATCAAGCACTATTCTTTATGACCATTCAGATGAGCCATAAATTCATTGTAAAAGCCATTCTTTTATTACCAGACACTAATTCTATCCCAACATGATAACTATCCCATTGATGGAAAACTACCCAATCGGACATCACCACTTACAGCTTTACAGCAATATTTTTGAGATTGTCTTGATTGGTAGGCCCACTGTACATTGCCAGTATGTCAGTATGTCTTAATCTGGTGCATGTCCATTTGTAACTCTTCCACACAGTTCAGATTTAAATGTTAGAGGAAGCCTTATTCTGATTTTCAGATTTTAATGAATATACTATGTACTAAGTTCATATTTAAACTTTCAATTCAATTCAATTTTATTTGTATAGTACTTTTAACAATTGTCAGTATTGCAAAGCAGCTGTACACAATCAAAAGGAACTATGGAAGTTTGTATGAAATGATGAATGTGTACTCACTCACTCTCACTCACTCATGGTCTATACCGCTTTATCACATATTCAGGATATTCAGGATTGCGGGGAGGCTGGAGTGTATCCCAGAAGATTTAGGGCACAAGGCGGGGTACACCAATCCATCGCCGTGTATACACACATACACACACTTACACTCTACGGGCAATAGGGAATGTCAGTTAATCTAACCTATTCTAACCTGTCTTTGGAATATGGGAGGAAACCGGAGTACCCCAAGGAAACCCACCAAGCAATGGGAGAACATGTGCATGTGTATGAATCAGAATAATCTGATTCTCCCTGATGAGCGAGCTGAGGGCAATGGTGGCAAGGAAAAAACTCCCTGAGATGGCAATAGGAAGAAACCATGAGTGGAACCAGACTCAAAAAGGAATCCATCCTCATTTGGGTGATAACGGAGAGCAGGGATTGATCTGCAGTCATACTGTGTGTTAGGAGGCTGGAAGTTCAGTATAACAGGAGACGTGTTTAAGTTCATATGGAGTCCAGTTCATTATTGGACCCTCAGGTAGACTGTAGGAAACTCCAGTCCTGAACTATTGAGTAACTGCAGTCACAAATCCAGAGAGAACAGCTGTCTGCATCAGACGAGGCCAGGACCATCTTCATGGTAAAGTGGAACACAGTTAACACATGCATCCCATCCATGCGACATCCATCTCCAACCAGGACGAGTCAGACAGGTCAGGGCAGAGGGGGTCTGGATCACTGACAGCTCAGGAACAGCATGTGTAGCTTGACAGAGAGACAGGGAGAGGGAAAGAGAGAGAGAGAGAGAGAGAGAGAGAGAGAGAGAGAGAGAGAGATAAGAGTAGAGCAGAAGAGAAGGAGAGATAAGAGTTAGGTATGGTCACAGTCACACAATGTATAAGGTGAATGTATATGTAGTGCAGAGTTGCAACCTCCAGCAGGACTAACGATGACATCATAACTAAAAGGGAGAGCCAGAAGAAAGCACAGACTTCACCATCAACAAACCTGAGTGATCAATGAGAGTGGGGTAGACAGCATCTAAACATACCAGTTAAACCCTAATACTGTACATCTACGAGTCCTTCAGCTCTGCTCCTTTACCTAAGGCAAACCTATTTACAAAAATGATTGGCTAAATAAATAGGTTTAAATAAATAGCCTAATACTGAGACTGTGTCAGATTTATTTTATTTAACATGGTTACAGAACACTGTATACTGACAAATAGATACTTCTCTTTGACTATTACCTATATGTCAGCATATTCCAGACTTATACATTAAATAAACATTGATAATAATAATAATAATAATAATAATAATAATAATAATAATAATAATAATAATAATAACAATAAGGTTGCATTTGCAAATGCTTTTTGTATGTTTGAATAGAATAATATATTTTCTGACTAAAACTATATTTCCATAAACAGCTATACATAAGGGATGACACAATTCATTCTCATTTTCAATCCCTATGCTGGTTTGGAGTCCGAAAAACAGAAGTAATAGCAATCCTTACATTTGTAATAAATATTTTAATTAATTTTTTAGATATTTAGATTATTAAGTGTGACAAAAAGAAAATAGCGACAAAAATCGTTTATTATTATTTCTATGTTCGTGAAAATGAGTACCCCACATTACACTCTCTTTGGTAATAATATTAACCTTCTGAGACATTCTGTTGTGTATTTTGCAATTTCTCCTCACTGTTTCTCTTTATCAGCAGCTGAAAACTATAAACTCAATCGAGGTCTTCAAACAGGATGATGTTTAGCAAAAATAATTATACCTTAAGGTCCTTGTATGAGAAGAGAACACGACAAGATGGAAGAAAATGCAGTGTTGTCATACGAGGTCGTTTGTGTATCGTTAAAAGCAACTGTGCAAAGAATTGATTCTACTTCAAAATGAATTTTCCTCCCAGCTTCATTCTCGCAGCTTTTCTTTTCATTCTGAATTTTTTCAAAGGCTATTTACAATAGTGTCACTTTGTTCAATAGATCTGCGATATTTTATGCTCTTGACTCTTGCCATTCTGTCAACTGGAGAAGTTATTTCATCGACGGGTTGAAAGCTAGGTCACTGTGTCTAACTAATATGAAAATGGCATTATTTCAGAGGGCACGCCATGTTTTTTAACAAAGACTGTCAGTGAGAAAGATTAATCAGACACGAAATGGAAACCGGGTCATTGAGAGGTCAGGCCAAACTTGGTTGTGATTAGCAACCCTTACCACTTCTGAGTGCTGTACACAGTGGGGGTCCGGTCATCTCCAACGCTGAGATTTCGCAAAAAATCCATCGCACGTCGATTATTAAAACAACCTTTATGTGAGTATCAGTGTTCAGCACCATAAAGGTCGTGGCAGAACGAGCACACCGGTTAACATTCTCTCTACAGTTAGAGAGAGAGTCTCTACGAATTGAATTTTACGATTCTTTGAGATGGGAAATTCAACCAAGGTCAGTTACAATCTGCCTTAAACGGAAAAATGTGGCAAGGGAAAGGTAGGCAATACTTCCATTTACTATAGATTGTATTGTGCCTCGAATCTAAATTGGTCTTCACGGCTGCCTATTATTTTTTCGCTCTAAGAAAAAAAAAATCAGTACACCAGAAAAGACTATGAAGAGATATAATAAAGCAAGGTTTTCCTCACCACCTTTGTTTTGACATGGATAACAACATTAGCAGCAAAAACATATTAAACAAACAAATAGCATCCTTTTAGAAATATAATGAATAAAACATTTCCTTTATTACTCTTATCTAACAGTCAACCAATAAACTGTTCTCCTTTTCCCCCCCAAAAAGGTAGCATTCATAGTGTGGAAATTTGATAGCAAAAGTAAGCGTAATATTTTACATGTTATAAAAAAATATCGGTAGCCACGTTTTTTTTTGGGGGGGGGGGGGGGTCAAGCTTTCCTTCCAAATAACAGTAATTTTTTTAAAGAAACTGTGGTAGTATTAATGCAACCCCGTGGTATTTGTGTGGCGCTTTTTAAAGACCGTGGGTTAGTGAAATTAAGACAATCTTAAGAAACATCTGCCAGCAAAGATATACTTTTATATAAAGTAATACTTTTATTTTTATTACAAATTTGTAATGTTTGTTTATTTATTTATTAAGTTTGTTTCAGATCCTGTATATATTTCTACTTATTTAGGCCTTTTTGTTGTTGGTTATTGCTCGTAATATATTTTGATGAAATATGCTGTCTTAAGATCCAACACCCGAATCCAAATTATAACAATTCATACAAGTACATTTACCTAAAATGTTGCACACATTAAATTATACTTCCAGGAACTCTATTAATGCCAGGCCTTTCGGCTATTTAATTAAATTTAGCGTTTGATTGAACATTCACCATGTTATTGTGTGGTGTCTGGATGTACATGTACAAATTTACATAGGATTATTGTATTGGTTGTCCAATTGGAGTTATTCTTTTGTTACAGTGGGGAAAAAAAACTCAACATTGTTAATTATTATATTCAACCTTCAAGTAAAAAACGCCTATATTATACAGATTTCAATGATGCAATTATATGTAATTCAATAATTATATTTTTGTATATCAATAGTTTCATATGTATACTGATACGACCCAAATTTATTCTCTCGTTAATGTAGTCAGAGGTTTGAGAACATTTGCTGTAAACGACTGTTTGTCAGCATATGCGGTATATTGTTAAATAGTGTAAATTAGAAAATTAAATCCCTTACAGATTCTTCGTTTGTCAATATGGGGACCGTTAAATGGCATATGTTGAGCAAGTGTTTCACGACCAAAAGGAGTTTCACGTACAAGCCGAAGAGCTCTTATACATTCAACGTGCCTTTAAAAAACGTAACGCACCCTAAACTGTATGATGCTTATTTAAATTCGAATTTTTCGCTGATGTTTACTGATGCCCCAATCAGATTAGATATGACGATGTATGATAAGGTGGATGGTACTGTAAACAAATATTTTCAGATACTTGGGTGTTTTTTCTATTATTCATTACATGAACACATGGACAGAAATCGTATTAATTTCGAAAGAAAATATAAAATATCGTGTTTGTATAGACCCTCTTGTACAAGGTATTTCAAACAATAGGTTGTCATTTTCCGTATTAGTGTGCATATTTATTGTAACGAATAGTTAGTCCTCTGTTTATTTGTAAGTTTTTTTTATTTCGTATTAATAAATATCGACGCGTGGACAGTCCGTCAAATTGTCGTTTTACTCATTCATGGCCTGCTATTGGTGCTTGTTTACCCGGCACCCAAAGAAGATTTTGATTGGTCTTTTTTTCACGTGACTAGACAACTTCTACATTTGACAGAGGGACTAGGCGTTTTTTTGCGAGATCAAGAAAAGACAGTACGATAAAAATTAAATTGTTGCACTTCACAAATTAACGACCATGAGTTCATACTTAATCAATTCGAATTACATCGAGCCATCTTTCCCGCCGTGCGAAGAATACGAAGACAACGGCTATATCTCCGTCTCTTCAGACTACTACGAGCGACCAAAAGAATCAGGCTTCTCCCATCACGAAGGGGCAACATACCCGCGGCCAAATTACCAAAACCCGAACTATGATTACGGTAATGTTTCAACCAATGACCTCGCCGACTTCAACGATCGGCTTCACATACAACCTCGGTCTGTTCCACAAAATCACGAGCCCCATCTGGGTATGGAAGACTGCACAACGACGGCCAACAAGGATTGCAGCCTCGCCACTGAAGCTCACTCTGACACGCAGAAAGGAAAGGAGCCGGTAGTGTACCCTTGGATGAAAAAAGTCCACGTCAATTCGAGTAAGTATATGTCAATAAAATACTGATAATCAATTTGAAGGTGTTTTTCGGCAAAAAAAAATCTTTTAATAAACCTGCTAGGTAGCATGTTGACCCTTATCTGATTGATTTACTAGCTCAATGGATTCAAGATTTAGGATTCAAAGGTGATTTAATGGCACAAGTCCGAAGAAGATAACATGAGTAGATAATCGGTAATTAGGAGCCCTCGTAAATTCTATTACCTATACGGTTTCCACACTGCCCTTTGGCTCTATTTCATGTTGTTTCAAAGACGCCCCGTCGTTTATGCCTGGCTTTCGTTTACAAAACAAATCTGGGCAAATTGACTCCATCACATCGGTGTTTTTGAAGCTGCAAAAATAATACATGAAACACCGAGTCTAACCATGTAAAGAGCGTCCATACTGTTTAAAATGTAGTGGCTTCCTGGTTTAATGGTCACACAGAAATGTGTATAGATGATACATATTTATTTGTTTGTTTAGTGACCGCGAACTACGCTGGAGGAGTGCCTAAACGGTCTCGCACCGCCTACACTCGCCAGCAAGCTCTTGAGCTTGAGAAGGAGTTTCACTTTAACCGGTACCTGACCCGCCGTCGGCGCGTGGAGATAGCGCATACAATGTGTCTATCAGAAAGACAGGTAAAAATCTGGTTCCAGAACCGCCGTATGAAGTGGAAGAAAGACCACAAGCTCCCCAATACGAAGATCCGTTCTAGCAGCTCTTCTTCCACTCACCAAGTGAAAACGGACGCGGGCCAGCAGCACCAGACATTAATTCCCACTCCATGTTCATTAAGTCTATAGTGATGGAAGGACATTAGAACTGAGCGAGAAATTACAGAGCAGTATTCGGACTAACTTCACATTGTTACTTTCTATTTAATATTGAACACGGGGGTGATTCTACTTGCCTCTTCTATTTAAATTGACCCAGCTGTCACATCTCTTTACTCGGACGGTTTGGAACTGGAGAATTCACCCCTCTTAACGGGTAGATAACTTTGCTTCTTTGTTTCTTTTCTGGAAAAAAAAAACGAAAGAGTTTAACGTGACATTCTTTTTTTCGTTATTAAATAATGTTCGCCAATATGAAAATGAAAAATGTTACAGTGTCAAGTTTGTATCTATCTTCATGGAGAGAGGCTTGTACAACACTAATTAAAGCACAAATGTAGAAATAGTATAATTCTAAAAAGAATCCGTAAACGCAGTCTTTGTTAGTTCCATGTTTTGTGTGTAGTGTGTTTAATGTCATTAAGCTGTGAATAATCGTGGTCTTTATTATTTGTTAGTATTTGCACACCAATGCAATACTGTAGCATTTGATGCAACTGTATCATTGGAATTAATAAATACGTTTGCTCTTATTGTTATTTGTATATCTAGATTAGACAGAGTCAGTAATCCAAGGCTGCTAAAATAACAATGTTTTGTATAAAATGATTAATCGTAATCATTACTCCAGAATGCTTTAAAATACAGTTGATCTGAATGTCATATTCAAGAGTTCATTGTCTGTTACTAACATGCATTCCACACATTTTGGGCAATGTTGTTTTAACTATATTCATAAATCACAGACAAGATATACTGACTTTTAACCTACCGTGATTGTAGAGCAAAACTCAATATTACAAAAATTATTTTAATAAAATGTAAATTCCAACAAACTTAATATTTAACCTCTATTTTTATGTTTTAAAAATGTTGACAATTTATAAACAACGATATAAATAACAACCATGTGCCAATATAAAACGATTATGTAAATTAGTAACACATTCGCTGCGGATCTTGTTTCTCCGAAAAAAAGTTTGCATGACTTTACACAGGCAACCTTTAAATAGCTGGTCTTCGATACAATTCTAGAAAACATTGCTTAATTCATTAATTCGGTAAATTTGTTACTGTAGTAATGTTTTTAATCATTTAAATATACAGAAATATCATGGTTTTCATAAACAGTAGATCGTATCTGAGTAAATTAAATTAAAAAAAAAAGAATGCGTGGTCGGTTGATTGAAGAGAACTTTTATGTAATATTTACAAAAAAAATATTAAGTATCTCTGCAAAACGTATTTCACCCCAAACTATGTCTAGTTGCTGTACTTGATTGAATTAGGTAGAGTGAGCGTGATCAATTCACGTATCGTTTTGGTAAACCAAATACACAATGAAATCTGGGAAGGATTTTGGCACTGAGAAGAATTATACCTGTAATATTAAAGCAACAGATGTGCGGTAGAACAACCTAAGGACGATGTGTCTGTCTCAGAAAGCCAGTGACCTATAAGTCCGAGCTACAGTTCGGGTGAGAGTTGCGTTTCAGCACTTTAAAATAGATGTGATTCAATATTCTTGGATTTTCGAAAACGAAAAATTGATAATGTAACTCTATCTATCACCTAGTATTAATGTACACATTGATTTTAATTAAAAAAGTGAAGTAGTTGCAAATGCTTCTAGGAAACACCTCGCAGAAGTAGGCTGTCGCATGTCGTGTTTTTCTGACTTCTGTAGTAAAGTGGATTCCCAAACTTAATGGATTGTTATAATATAAAAATAAATATTTTCCCCTACAGTCTTTTTATTAAATGTGATATATCAAAACTAGAGATCAAAGCTTCACACAATTCATTTAATAATTAAATATTTAAAGCTATATGTGTGTCTTATTATTTTATGCGGAAGATTCCGTTTTTCGTCGATTTACTCTTATACTTAATTATTCTGAATTCGAAAAAAACTCTCATGACTGATGTTCAAATGGTCAAATGTTTATTGTGACAACAGACCTCCATAGCAGCTTTTTTTTGTAGCTAAAAATGACTCGGGCGGTACCTGCCAAATAGTTCTGAGTTCACGCAAAGGCCACAAAGTAGCTGTCCAATCATCGAAGTGTAACACTATGCATGACCCCTGACCTCTGACCTTGCTATCTCAAGTGAGCTTTCATGCAGTGTTTTTATTTATTTATTTATTGATGTTTGTGGCAGTACCGAACCCAGTCAAAACAAAACAATACAAAAAAAATAAAAATAAATAAATAAATCAACATACCAAACAAAATGTAAAATAGCGCCCTAAACAGATCAGTTATTACGGAGACTGATTTTTCAGTAGAAGAAAAGTATACAGCGATACAAAAGTATTAATGAAAAAGAGGAATTTTTAAGTGTATCTGAGTAGTCTGAACATAGTAGAAACAAATATTTAGGAAACTAAATACTAAAATGATCCATCCAGAAAAAATGTAGTGAATTTAAATTCAAATTTTATTTGTCGAATGCACAGTCATACACAATATGATATGAAGTGAAATGCTTGTACAACTGCTGATGAGCTAAACATTAAGTTTATGTAATTAAATTATCGAGTTTTTAAATAAAGAATATAAATTATGAAATATGAATTGATATGAAACAATTTGATACATATCTTTTTAAACTATATATTCATTGTTAGGTTTAACTTTTATATGACACAAAGAGAGAGAGAGAGAGAGAGTGAGTAGGGCATGATGGAGACAGCAGAAAGAGAGCAAGAAACCAAATAGTTATAGGCCTAATGCCCAGCATATTCTAATTTAAATTTTCTTAAACGCTGTAGCCCAAAACTACTGTTACTTACTAGTAATATTGTTGTTAAATCAACATACTAAATTGCATAAACATATATAAAACATAAATAATAAATAAAATAATATAAATAATATAGTAATTACTATTAATAGCAAGACACTATACAGTGCCATGTACAGGGCGGTGGTAGCTCAATGCATTAATTCTCTGAGTTACTGATTGGAGGTTCAACGGTTCGAGTCAGGTTGTGCCAGGTTGCCATTGTTGGGCCCTTGAGCACGGCCCTTAACCCTGTCTGCTCCAGAGGCACGTATAATGGCTGTCTTTGCACTTTGACCCCAGCCTACTAACAAAGCTGGGATCTGAAAAGCATAAAGAATTTCACTGTGCAGTAATGTATATGTGTCAAATAAAGGACCATTCTGACTAGTGGTTGAATAATATAAAAATAAAAGTGTGATTTTCCTGATTTGCCATTATGACATAATTGTGGGTGCCACGTTGGCTGGCCTGAGTTTTTTAAAAAACTGTTAGTTTCTACTGTTCACAAAGAATAGTTGAAAACCAAAAATCATATAGTAAGTTGAGAGTCTATCATAACCTTAATATGAATCTGATACAACCTTTTAAAGCAGAAAAAAGTTTGACCTAATGGCCAAACTAGTAATCTGAGGCTATCATGGGACCAACTGGACAGGTAAGGAATAAAAAAGACCAGGTGATTCCCCACCAAACTGTAACTGTCCAGTTTGTGTGAGCCATAGGCCAAGATAGCCTCAGATTATTGTTCTTTGCAGAAGGGAGTGAAACCTAGTAGGCTGTTGTAGCATGCTTATCATGAGGTTTGATGTTTTGTACATTGTTGAGATGCTTTTCTGCTCATGTAAAAAAAAAAGTGATTTTTTGATTTACTATACCCATCTTGGCAGCTCAAACCAATCTGGCTAGTTTCGCTAGTGTTTATGTTGTTTGTTGTGGGACTGTTGTGTGTAAATATCGTAAGATATTAGTTTCTGCAATAATTAAGCCTTCTGAGACTAAAACCAACAATTAAAGTCACAGAGATCACACTTTTTCTTTATTGGTATGTTTGATGTAAATATTAATTAAAGCTTTTGACATGTTTCTGTGATTTATGCATTGTGTTGCTGCCACATGATTAATTCAATTGGATAACTACTTGAAAGTGCAGGTGTACAGGTGTTCCCAATACACCGAATTACTAGTGTAAATTGTATGACCCTCTGGGTGGGATTCATTTTTCCCTTCAATATATTGGTACTGCATCTGTGGGTAAAAGAACACAACTGGAAAGATATACTACTCCAACCTTC
>JAAGKR010003087.1:62500-80332 GCA_011419295.1 Clarias macrocephalus
TGTCAGCCAGGCTTTGCAAAGTAAGATAGATAGGGCCGATTTCACTCGCCTATCGTATCTCCCTCTACTTTAGGTGCACCCCAGGAGCCTATTGGAGAAGAGGTGTCACGTGATAACATCGAGCAAATGTTCTTCTACAACAGTGTCAGGACCCTGTCAGTTATTAAAATAAGCGCTGGGAAACAGAAAAATGCACAACGCAACCTACTGCGACGGTTTGCCTATTTACAGTGGCTGCTCCAGTCAACGTGCAAATGGATTGGGTTACGATGACAATCAGCAGAACTGTTTTTCGGCCCTTCATGTGGAAAGTGACGACCAACGACCGGTCTGTTCATTGCAGTCCTTCAATGCCTCAGCGACGCTTCACAAACTTGAAGCCTGCTCGCAGAACAAAGGAACACAACATACACTAGAAGACAACGATCGCCTGTCCCCTAATAACGTAGCCCAAAATTCAGACAGTGGGCAAAATGTAAACAATGCCATCCACGGTTCCCTACCATCAGCTACCAGCAAGCAAATATTCCCTTGGATGAAAGAGTCACGTCAGAACATCAAGCAGCAAAAATCCAGTAGGCGTGTCACAAGTTCAGGTGATTATAAAAATAAGTCCGATAAGTCTGTGAATCCATATACAAATATGGGCCTGTAAATTTAAATGCCCCAAATATGTTTAGCAGAGACGAAAAATATACCACCAGGGTGAGAGTGTAGAGTTGCATTGTTACATAGAACATAGGGCAGGAATTTAGCCTAGCATAGTGTAGCTGCCTACCGTTTTTAACGCTGAACTAATGCCTGATTTTTCATACTCTTGAATTTTCCGTCAAATCCAACAAATTGGTATTTTAATTTCAAACATTTTCCACCCACGACCTTACCGCCATATATTACCATGCAGCGCGTGTGCTGAATGAACACTTAATATGCTGTATGTGCAGTTTATTTATTTATTTATGAACGAGAGTGTTTAGAAAGAAATCTGCAGTATCCATCTTTTGTTGTGCTTGTGTCTATTCCGTCATTAAATTCCACGCGCCTATTTGTGCGTGGTGCTGCTTTTGAACTGTTGTTACAGTCCAACCATTTTATTGATGCCATCCCGTCCCTACTTACAGCGCCTAAACACTGCAGCATGAACAGCAACATTTAGCTTCACTGCACACTCGCCGAGGGGCTTCCTTCGGATCACTGTTTTAATGTTAGGTGGTTGCATATGCTTCATGTTACTGACGCAAATAGCAAACGTATTTACTGGCTTTGTGGCTGAGCTTTGTGCTTCAAATGTCCGAATATGTCAGCTATAGACCATAGCTCTTGTGATTTTCTATTCATCTTTCTTTAGTGCAAGACTATCTGTGCAGTGTCACAATATTTTATTCATATTTGTCAATAGACAACTATTAATTACATCTACGTGGATGTCCCTACATTTAATATAATCTTGGAATAGTGTCATGTAGAGTAAATAAAATATTGGAGAAATCTTCTGGGTTCACAACAGCCTCAACTAAATTATATTCTATAACATTCCTATAATGTTCGTTGTCTATTTAATTTAATGATTTGGTATTTCTAAATAAGAATATTTTTAATACTAAACAAAAAAATATATTTTTTACCAAAGGAGCAAATGTGCCAGAATTCCTCAATAAGGATTTTCAGCCAAAAAATTTTATGGCTTAATGTTCTGTTCTCTGCACCTTATAAGTGACAAGTTGTAATGACGTAATTTTCTACTTGAATTTTCTATTTGACAAGATAAAAAAACTGGATAAAAAAAAAAGAAAATGTTGCTTACATGAAATGTGGTCTTCTTTTTGCTCTGAAAAAGCATATAACATTTACTTTATCTACAGTTTTAAACCTAGACGTTTGAGTGAATCTTCTTTTTTTTTTGTTGTTGGCAAAAAAGTATTTTATCTTATTACTAAAAAATAATAGGCCCACATCATAAAAATTAGTTCACTGACAATAATCTAGAACATAATTTAACTATAGGAAACCAAGATACTAGCTATACCCAAAACCCAGGTAAGTGTTTAGTCAGCCACAAAAATATAATTAAGAAAAAATATGATTAAGACTTCCAAAACAAATATTAAACTGTTGATAAATAACCTGTTTAAAACATTATGACCAATTGCAGGTAGAGCTAACTCTAAAGAGCATCCCTTATAAAATAATACAAAAAAAAATCACAAAAGTGTTTTTCATTATTATTAATGACTGATTTGTTCATGTTTTTGTAATAGACTTTTGAAGCACAAGAATCAACCGCAAAGCCAATAAATTAGTTTACTTTTATATTTTTAATAAAATGTATGGGCTTTCCCATATAGGATGACCAGGCACACAGAATAGTGATGCCACAAATGTTCATTGGCATAAATAAATGGCTAAAGGCTTCTCACCATGTTAAAATATTTGTGCTGGAAGTGAGAAGGGGTTGGGTTATACATTGTTGGGATGTACAGTACCCTTTTTACCCGTTTATTATAGATGCATTTAACAGCTTGGGCATGGCACCATTGTTCAGACTAATCAATTTTAGCATGAGCAAAAGTATAGAAACAGAAAATCTGAGTAATTTAAAACTAAAATAAGTAATGTTTGTTTTGGTACTCATTTGAGTTAACCTCTGGTAATTGACATGGACAGTCTAAAACCTTTCATTTGCTTGTCTCCTGATAAAATCTTTTGCTGTGTTGGAAGTGGGTTTTGAGGCATTGTTTTGCTGCATGATGACCCATGAGCTTATATGTTTTGTACCATGAGCAAATAATTTCTTTCTCTACACTTTGGCCTTTTCAACACTTTGGTAGGGGTTAATCTTGGGTCCAGAAGCCCCAGTGGGACTATCAGCACCTGTCTTTTAGAAGACCATGTTTCAGTTCCCTGATGGGGAACACAGCCACGGGGGTGGTCAAGTCAGTGTACTCTCAGGCTGATGCCAAGCTTCGATAAAATGTGGGAGGTTGCATCAGTATGGCCATCCAGTGAAAATCTGTACCACATCAAAATATGTATAATGGATGATCCCCTGTGGTGTCCAAGTGAGAGTAGATGAAAGAACTAGCTTGGTTTGCATGTCTCATCTCTGCATTTTCGTTCAAATTCCAATCTGGTATTCATATTTTTCTTACTGTGAGCAGTTAGCATCTTGTGGTATGGACTTTACATTTTTATATTCACTTTTATTTTTACTCTTATATTCACTTTTCTGGCTTCAAAATACCCTCCGGTTGTCATGTTGATTTATCATTTTAACAACAAGTGCAGCCCTCATTTCTGAAATCCTAGTGTACCAACTAAGATTACATAGTTAGAGCTATTATTTGTTGAAACAGTAATTTTAACAGTATATAAGATTTTTTGATTACACAAAAACATGGGTAGGTTGAAACAAAAGGTTATTTAATATGTTTTGGTGTAAATATCAGGAAGTGAAAGCTGAAAAAAGAATCTATTGTCTCACATTCTGCTTTATCAGGTAGATCTAATCAAATATATTTCATGTATAACAAAAACAAGTTTGGCCTTGGTGTTTTAGTACTTTCAGAGGTGAGGTAAACTTATTAGGCACCTAATGTCTTTAAACTGAAAAGTCATACACATAATGTCTTTATTCCACTAGTGACACTTCACTGCATTTGTGGAAAAGCTCCATAAGTCAATGTAGGTTTATATATGTTTAGAGTTCATTTAATGAGAGCATTTGTTTTAATATTACATAAGAATTGCTGACTGTACTGATTGGTCTTCTTTTGTGTTCAGACAGCTGTTCAGATGACAAAAGCCCAACCAACTCTCACACCTCTAAGCGTGCACGCACTGCTTACACCAGCGCACAGCTTGTCGAGCTTGAGAAAGAATTTCATTTTAATCGCTACCTTTGTCGCCCACGGCGGTTGGAGATGGCAAATCTGCTCAATTTGTCTGAGCGGCAAATAAAGATCTGGTTTCAGAATCGCAGAATGAAGTACAAGAAAGATCAGAAAGGACAGTCTTTGAGTAGTCCTGTTTTGCCAACTTCAGGGTCTATGGCCGTAAGAGAGGACTCCGCAAGCTCATTAGATTCCATGGTAAACACCATGAGGTGCAACACTTTGTCCCCAACCCATGCTCAGAGAAACCGCTACAGCCTGTCTGGATCATATCCACAAGCCTTTACCAGTACGTTTAACAACGGCCCATCTTCTCAAAAGACATACCTGGGGACCAGTTCAGCCATGACTGAGTCTGACATGCGTAATTTCCAAGGTAACAATCACTTCTGTGTGCAAACACAGGGCAGTAGTGTGCATGTAGATGCTAATGGGACCTGTGTGGATAGCATTAGCAGCACTGGGAGCGCAATTTATGACCTGCCACAACTCCCTCAAGCTGTTCATGGCAATATAGAATATAACAGTGCCATCAACATAGGGAACAGCCATCATGATGGAACACTTGAACCGTCTCAGTGCGCATACTCAGACTTTACACCACACTACTCTCAGGGAAGAATTCAAGAAGCACCTAAGCTGAGACATCTATAACATTATTATGTCTCTTTACGTTATTTATTCACTTGCAACTGCTGCTGAATTAACAACACAAGGTTACATTATTTTTTTAGTTTTAATGATTTTTGTGAGTAAGGAGGAAGTTGCCTTTTCTTCTTCTTTTTATTTTTTAAATAGTGCTATATTTTTACATCCTTGAATAAAAATTTGTCTTTATTTTTGCTAAATTAAACACATGTCTGCATATGAGCTCATGGTTAAACAGGGTATAGTCATTTTGTTTATATTCAAAATGTGAAGGATTGTTCTGATACTACCAGCCAGATAACACAATCAAAGGTTTTGTCTTGATTTTTTACATTTGCATTTTGCTGTACTTGAAAAGAAATAACCTTCAACTGGGCTTTTTTTTAAAAACTTGCTTATTTCCTGAAATCAGATTGAGCCGAAATTTATGTTAACCCTACCACTATGCCCTAAACAGAGCTGCTGGAAAAAATACATTAAAATCACAAATTATGAGTAACAGTTAGTAATAGTGAATAAATTGAAATTATTTTTATTTAACCCCTGATACAGATTTCATGTGGACATTTTTGGAAAGTTATCCAAAAATCTATTCATAATCTATTGTGACTTGAGGAAGCTAACTATTACAAAGCTTGACAACATATCTAACATCTTGCCGGATGTATTCAAGTTTTTAGACTTGATCTAAAAAGTTTGAAGGACACAATCATAGGCAAGATAGAAAGCTTGGGGAAATTGATGATCTTTTATAGCCAAAGTGATTCACTTTAAGCAGTTGTAAAGAAGATTCTGTAATAACAATAGCAGATGCTGATAAAATAAGATTTTTTTGTTGTTGTTGTTGAAAATTTCTTTGCTGGGAAAAGTGCAGTTTCATTTTAGAACAAAGGCATTGTTTTTGGTCAGTTAACACTAAAAATAATTTTAACCTAGTACTGTATTTATTTTATGACTGGCCTGCAACATTTGAAAATGAGAGATAAAGCTTAAACTGGTAGTGACAATGTAATCTCAAATTTTATGTACAATGTAGCCTCAAGGTTTGACATGTTACAGTTTAGCAGAGATGCTTTATTCTTTACCATGGTTGTATAGAGTGGTTACCATACCAGAGTTACCATAGATATCTCGTCAGTGTGAAACCAGTCTGGCAGTTCTCCTATCATCACTCTTGTCAACAAATGTTTTTTGGTGAATCGCTGCTCACTGAATAGTTTTATGCACTTGTACTGATCTTTGTAAACTCTATAGACTGCATGGAAATTCCAGAGAACATTGTTGCTCCATCCTGCTCATAATTTATTTATTTTTTTTATTTTGCAAGTGCTCACATAGAAATAAACAACTGATGTTTGCTTGAATTAATTAAACTCTTGGGTATACTGTTTAGAGGAATCCTATGAACTTGCTCTGGTGCTACACATAAATGAATGCATTTTGTGCATTTTCTTTGGCACATGTTTAGTAACAACAATAATTTTTTCTCAGTTACATATTTTTAATCTGTCCAGAGAAGCAGGAAAATTCAGACCAACATCTTTCATCAGCTGTGAAAACATATATATTTTTATTCATATTCATATTCACATTCATATTCACATTTCATACAATAAAAAAAAATACTCGCAAGAGCTAGGGCAATAGTTTGGATGAATATGTTACCATAGGGTAAGTTAATTGAACATAATAATTAATAATAATTATAATAAAAAAGAATAATATAATAATAATAATTATTGTTGTTCACTCATATGAAACATCAAATGTTTATATGAATGTTGCTATAACTATATTAGAACTTGATGCATGCAACCGTTGCCTTATTTATTTGATTTCAAATGTTTTACTTTTCACACTTACGTACCACCCAAATTCTGACACATTACACTCAGATCACCAATTAGACATTAATAATCTATAATATAACAATAAGGTTCTTCTTTTTAATTACACAATTAAACAGAGATATAGAAATATATAATTATATAATTATATAATTAATTTTCTTGGGCAGAATATCCATATTTGAAATGTTACAATCACATCGTTAACATGCTAGAAATTTATTTAGTCACCTATCTAGCAACTTAAATTATCTTGCAGTTATTTAAACAAAAAACATTTTTGTGTGTTTAAAGACTAAGAAGCACAACATCTCATAATATTTTGACGGTAATAAAAACTAATCAGTAAATAAAAATGAACATCTGCTTACTATCTCTTTCAAAAGCAAATGAGTATTTTTAAATGTAATACATGTATAATGGCAATGGTACAATACATTATTGTACAAATATTTTTTAATGTCTTACCATATTGGTATATCAGACATTAAATATTTAGTTAAATACTTTTTCCAAATCACAGGATTGACCAAACAATCGTAAATGAGGGTGCCTGTGTTGAGGATTGCTTTACTGGCCACGTTAGTCCTCTGCTGTTCTTATAGGGGAAAAAAGTCTAGAAAACTGTGAAAACTCAACTGATTGTTGGGTTTAACATTTAAAAACTGTTGGGTCACTTCCAGATCTACAGAAAACTGTTGGACAACAGTGAAGAAGGCGGTAGCAGTCAAGAAACCATCTTCTGTTCATGTTCTTCAGGAAGCAGTCCAGCAGGCATAGATTGAGCGAGGGACACCAAAAAACTGCAGACGTCTTTTTGATTGTATGCTCATCCCAGTCCAACAGATTTTGAAAAATAAAGGACTTACCGAGTGTTGTAGAGCAATTTTACTGCGCAAAAATGAACTTTTTTTTTCTTATGTTGGTTTTCATTAAAACATTGAACTTCACTTCCCTTCCCTGTTGTCATTAAAAGCTGTTACATTACAAACTTGCACATGTCACAGATTAATTTTCAGTAATTGCTTGCATCTTGATGTTTGTTGACCACCTCGGTTTCCCAGCAGACTCATCCATTACACTCTGACAGTATTCCAGGTGCCTATATTTGCGTGTGAGGGGAGAAAATATAGTTCTTCTAACGTTATCTATATATTACAGTGTTGCAACGTATAAACACATACATAAATACATACATACATACAATATATACAGCACAACGGAACGGTTTTTAAATATATATTTTTAATACAGGTAGACGGCTACCTTATTAAGGCCTACCATATTTTAGGTTGGGCTTCTTTGTGCTTAACACTATTTTGTTTACTTTTTATGCAATTTCCACTGATCATTTTCTTGTGTACTAAAGAGCAGTGATCTGTAATTTTCAAGCAGCTTGAAACCCTAATGCCGTAAGGCGTAAACTGAAGCATACTTTATATAAGAAATATATGAATACTTTTTTAAAAGCAACAACTGAGTTGATGGGTTCTTGAATAAGGAAGCGCATATTATATATGCTCATGAAAGCAAGAAATCCACACTCACTAGTCTCCTACAACCAGCCATCGCAATTTAATACTCAATAGTCTCTAGTATTTGCTATTCGCCAAATAATTATTTAAAATGTTGAAAAGAAATTATGTAAAGACATTGCATTAAAAAGAAAATCGAGATTGTACGTAACATTAGCTCGAATAAATCGTTGAATTTGGCTACTCACCCCTTACTGCACTTGTACTAAATATCATTTTGTCCAAACGAGATTGTGAGTGTGAATCAAAATAAAACGCTAGAGAACATCTGTAAAGGCTTCTTGGTCTGTTTGTGGTTGTACTGGATCTTGCGCAGAGTTAAATAGCTGAAATATGTTGTGGGGGAGCGATGTTGTCAGACCTTTTGGTGAGTAAGATTGATCACACGCAGGTTTCCATGCCTCTTTGTTTAGTGTATAAGCACTAAAACTGCAAGCGGTCACGCACGGTCTTTCAACTCACGTTTTAAATATGCCACACACGCAGGATGTTTAAAAGTGGTCCTTACTATGTAATCCCTATGCAACATTGCACTTTGCTATTGAGTCATATAACGCTACTTACTGTATAATGCTGTAAATACAGTACATCCCACTGATGACGTTCACATAACGTTGTTTGTGTTATCTGTAGTAAAAGATCAAATTACGTGGACCACAAAAAAAAAAACACACTAACATTTTTGTTAAAATTACCTATTTAGTAAGTGCAGTTGGTAGTCTATGTAAAATATAGGGATAGATCTTAGTTTTAATTTGCCTTTTAATGCAAGCTGTCATTATTGAAGGTGATTTTGCCAGCTGATCACAGGCTAGACGATGGTAAATGGTAGGGCTGGTTTGTAAAGGAATATAGTTACATTTTATGTTATAAGGCACCATCGTTTTACTATTGTCGCTATTAATGATGTTCTTTTGGCTGGTATACCATTGTAAAGGAAATAATGCAACGTGGTGTTCGACAAGCTAAAGTGCCATTGCCTTGTTTAACTGCATGACACAACATCGCTCAAATTGCTGAAGATGCTACGGCGGTGTAAAGCATCCTCCAGCCAGAGAATCTCTCCGTATTCGACGGCACTAAAAGAAGCCATACATTACGAGTTTGATTGTGAAACGAGTTTCATCAAGAGTCAGTCTTTGCTTTAAGCGTGTCTGACGTTTTTTCTTCATCAATTAAGGGCTTTCTTTGTGCACATATTTCCTAGCCTGAGCACCGGGGACCAGCAGCGTCATGGCCGCCGGAACAGCCGGGAATGAAAGAACTGCTGACGTACACACAGCGAACACGAATGACGGTTCCCGACAATGCGGCGAGCCCAGGTGACGGTTTCCGACAATGGACAGTATAAAGCTTGTGAATTTATGCGGAATGGTAATGAAAAGGCTTAACTGCTCCCAAAGCTATGTGACAATTTTCCGTAAATTCGAAACGACTGAAACCCATTCAAGCCAATTAAAATAACTGAGTATCTTATCTATTATTATTATTATTATTATTATTATTATTATTATTATTATCTAACAATGCTTGCTTTACGCTGGTCGTGTGTAAATAGCGAACTGTTCTGTCTGGGTCTGCTCATGCATTCAGTAACCTATACTTCCACTACGCTTTGTAACAGGTAATATGGGCTGCAATGTTACATATTATTATAATAACTTTATTAACACTTAATCCCTTATGTTCTTAATCTTGTTTCAGCAAAATTTTACTAACTGCAGCGCATCGACCTGCAGTGTGTTCATAGTCTAGTGTATAATTAAACTCGTATGTGTATGTGTATTAAAAATAATGTCATATGAGACAAATATCTACGCTTGCGATGGATTTGAACGTGCTCCGTTGGACACACTGCCTGTGATCTAGGCTCTCCCAGTGGCACTGACCTTTCTGAATGCCAAGTTGATTTGTGGTTTCAGAACCGTCTTACGGAGCCCAAACGACAGCCTCGTACAATCTAAGGAAGCCAAGAAACCCGTTGATAGACAGCTCCCTATATCAATACAAACTTAAATAGTCCTGCCCTACAATGAGTGTGATACTCTCTATTCACATGGCGCCATCATCAGCTTACCCGTATAGGCTCGCAACAACTATCAGAACCGTGCTGTTACCTCTTTAGGACAAGAATCTTAGTCGCATCCCCAAGGCCAATTATTCAAGACTACTTAGTCCGGATAGGTTCAGTTTTTCACTGTCGGTGGATTGGCTTTTGCGAGAATTAACGGATTTTTTTTAACGGATTCGTCCTTGCTTTTAAAAAGCCACTCCGTTGCTGTCAGGCTCTCAGCAGCAGGAGCACCTATCCAGTGATAACGTCGAATTATCTATTTTTTGTATTTATTATTATAAATGTATTTGTTTTACATGCATACATATAGATCGGTAGCGTCTCACTCCACAATAAAGCACAAGAACAATATTTTTGTCGAGTTTTATAAACCTTAAAATTCATATTATTGCAAGTTCCAGATAGGATAACATTAAATTATTATAGAGCTAAGATATATTGATTACCTTGTCTTCACTAATAAAATAATTAATATATTTTCCATCCCTGGACCAAATAAAATAGTTTGTTGTCTTTCTTTTTCATCTGGAGTTTAAACACAATAAACTTGTCAATTCAAACACGTGTCGTATTTTCATGCTGTCAGTAAGTATGTATATATATATATTTTTTTTTTTAGAAAAAGAAATTTTAAATAAAAGCGGTTTAAACATCTTGCAATAAAATTCAACCAAATGACAATGTAAACATTTACTTATCATTATATTCTGCAGTCTACGAAAAGCAAATAGACTATGTACCAGTAAGAATCTTCTTTGTCAAAACTTGTGTTTTTGGTCACAAACTGTATCAGACGGAACTTAGTTTAAACAAAATGTAGGAATCATACAAAAAATAACAACATTTCATCTTACGTTTAAAACGCATCTTGGATGCTTTTTTTCTAGAGTCTTTGTCTGAGGCCCTACATGGGGGAAATGCCTGAGATGCTTCATTTCCTGACAAGCTCATAAATCAACCTCTTTCACGCAGTCTGACAGCACGAGACAATAGCAGGGACCACTGAACTAATAAAAGCCAGTCCGCATCCGCATTTGTATCTCTCTTTTTAATCTAGAGCAAAAAGTACAGTGTGCCATAATCATATATGCCACATATGTAAAATGGTGTATTATTATTATTATTATTATTATTATTATTATTATTATTGTTGTTGTTGTTGTTGTTGTTGTTGTTGTTGGTGGTGGTGGTGGTGGTGGTGGTGGTCCGCGATAAATGTCAGCTTCTAATTTTTAGAAGTCAGGAGTGTCCAGGCCTATTTTATCAAGCATAGCAAATTTCATTAATTTCGGTTTCCAAAAACGAAGCTAATCTTAAGCCCAGCTGTGTGTGACCCCATTATGGCCAAGCACGGTTTTGGACAAACCGTGTCTGGCCTATTTTTAAGGCCTGGCCTTGTGCTTTTTTAGTACCGTCAGGTGGAAACCCTCTTAAGAGAGAAATATTCAGTCTCGGTGCAGTCAAAAAATAGATAATATTATAAACACATTATTAAAACACTGATATCCGCCTCTAAAGATATAGACGGAGCATAAAAGCCGAGGCGTTGCTTTTATACTGATGATATAATTAAAATAATTATAATAAATGTATATTGTAATTATAAATGAATTTGTTCAGCTGGAGGGAAAAGAGCGTTTATAACATTTACAGCCACGTAGGGCAGTACGGGTTCAAAGGGTTAAGGCTCCGGGTTACTGATAGGGGGATCATGCCTCAGCACCGACAAGCTGTCACTATTGAGGCCTTGAACAATGTTCTTACCCCTGTTTGCTCCAGGGGCGCTGTATCATGGATGACCCTGTGCCCTGACTCCAGCATACTAACTGGGATATATGAAAAATGATTTCTCTGTTCTTTAAGGTACATGTGACATTAATTGAATTTAAATCTTAATTCCGGCTTGAAATAGCGTAAAGAATGTTGTGTTTCGGTTGTTTCGTAAGTGGTAATTTGTAATAACGTCCTTTCCCATTCTGGAGACGAGACGTTGAGGCTCCGAGATGAAGTAGTTCCAACTGATAATTTCCCGTCCACAACTATTAAAAAAGAACATGTTAAATTCCTCCACAACTTGGTAATTCAATTGGGGGTTGTCCTATTAACTATTACTTCCTTCCCTGTTCACAGATTAATGTCAACATGGCGCTCACATTGTGAAGAGTGAAAAATCCCTCTTCTCTACTCCGCGGGTTTATTTTACAGTTCAATATGAAAATATTAAGTTAAATACCAATTAACAACAAAACGTAAGCAACATTCTACCATTTATTTTTGTAAAACAATGAAAAAGTAAATAAATATTGACATAACTAACTGCAGTTTTCCACACGCTGTATAAAAAACACATAAAAAGTACAAATCTGGCCATAAATTAATTAGTTTAGAAAAATGGTCTGTGACCTAATCTACGTTTAACTTAGTTTTTGTATTTAGAACTGATTTAAATAGTATTTGCTTGTTTGTTTGTTTACATTTTATGCTATTCGGTAATCTGTTGGCTCTATGCTTTTCGAGCTTTGTTATTTCGCAAAGTATTGTTTTTCTTTGCAATAATGTTTTTATACTCATGGCATAATTTGGTAATAAAAATTTCTCTTGTATTAATAAGCGTCTCTCTCGCTTTCCTCCAAGTCTCTATATCTTCAGGCAACTTCTTTTTCGAACAAACTCCACGTTTATTAGCTGTCCTCGTTAAATAAATATCACCCTGCTGAACATGCAACGCCATTTGTATCAAAATAATCAACCACATATTTATTTTAACTACCAGAGGGGGCGCAATATGGCTGGTGGTGTGTCAATAAATACCTTTATCTTCACGCAGTTATATCGTTAAATGCGTCACAAAATTAAATAAACAGTAATGATAAACGGAATGTTCTACATTACATTGGATCAATGGATTAGTTTTAATACAATGTTATTAAGATTCAGTGCACCCAGTCGAAAGGCTTTGGAAAATGTGTTTTTTTTCTTGTTGTTGTTGTTGTTGTTGTTGTTGTTGTTGTTTTTACTTTATTGAAAATACTCAAATCATGATAAGAAAATGTCCAAAAGGAAAGTCTGCAAATAAAAACGGATAGCCGTAGGTATGTTGTTTAATTAAGATTCCAGTGTATCACATCAATAATCCTTAGCCAAGTGAAAATGTGACATTAATAGTAGTCTGTCGTTTTCCCGTTTTAGCAGTTTTACTGTGATCACAAAATATTTCGAAGGTTTGTTCCGAGACCACGCGCGTCTCTCTCTCTCTCTCTCTCTCTCTCTCTCTCTCTCTCTCTCTCACTTTCTCTCTCTCTCTCAACAGAAATGGCGACCAAATAATCGTCGTTCACAATACAATAAACTAAACTCGGAGGAATTTCTTCTAATCAGTAATTCAGTTAGACTATCGATGCAGTTAATTATTTGCATGTAACTCGTCTTACCTGACATTGGCATGGTTCACTATAGTTCCAATATATCTGGGCACCGGTCCTGGCTTCCACTTATCCGCGCAGTACGTGATCTCTACCTTCCACCAAAATTGTTTCTTCAGTCAGTGAGTAGGAGCAAGTGGGAGTGCTTACGTCATTATGATCGACTATCGGTCGGAATTAGCAAAGCTGTAGTCTTTAACGACTACCTGTCAGCGCGACGCGAGTGGGGCTCAACACCCGGCGAAGGCAACTGGCTGACCTGGCTCACGTGACTGTCACTGCTCATTCATATCACTCGTGCGCCGCCTCCCGCATAACTCCGCTGATTGAAGCCGGCGGAAGGCTGGCGGGTGGACCGTAGTTGTGGCTATATACAGTTTAAGCGTGACAGTACGAGAGACGCTGCAATGCCAGAATGAATACATTCTTAGACTACTCAGTGATGAGCGGTGGCGACGGGGGTGGCGGGGGTTCGTGTTCTGTCAGTGCATTCCATGCAGATCACGGAACGTTCCAGTCGTGTTCCGTCACGGTAAATAACTGCAACGGGAGCGAGCGGTTCTTGACGAGCAGAGCGTCACCGGAGTCTGTTTCAAATCATTCACATAAAGCCGGTACACTGTCAATCGCCTATGGTGGCCATCCAACTTACGGGGCACAAACTTTTTGCACCAGTTATAATCACTACACCGTCAACCAGGATTCTGACGCCACTGCAGGTTTAAGTCAGTGCGGTCCGTTAGTTTACTCTGGAAATACTGCCGAGTCCCATCATCGTCATCATCATTTTCGACACGGTTACTCAGGCAGTAGCGTTCGCTTACCTGGGCAACTCCAGTTCGCAGCTGCTGCGTATGGTCACGGTCAGGATCAGGCAAATTTGACGTTGTTGGCAAGTTGTTCAAACCCTCTCTCTTCTCTGCACGCGTCACATCACAACCCGTGCTGTTCATCTCTATCTGATGGTGTGTCAACGACGCAGACGTTTGACTGGATGAAAGTTAAGAGGAATCCACCAAAAACAGGTGACTGGATGGAATCTTACTAGCAAACTTACTAGCTTGACATTCACGTAAAGCTAATAGTGAAACAAAACTAACAATATTTAGGCCTGTTTACTAATACTAAAAGTGCTGAAGATGCCTGAATTGTCTTTTATTCGTCTTTTTTTTTTTCTCAGGGAAAGTAGGAGAGTATGGCTATGTCGGTCAGCCCAACACTGTTCGAACCAATTTCACCACCAAACAGCTGACAGAGCTCGAGAAGGAGTTTCACTTCAACAAGTATTTGACGCGCGCAAGGCGTGTAGAGATAGCTGCTGCTCTCCAGCTGAATGAGACTCAAGTGAAGATTTGGTTTCAAAATCGTCGCATGAAACAGAAGAAGCGCGAAAAGGAGGGTCTGCTGCCCAAAACTGAGCTGGTACCAGGGGACGGCCCAGAAAAGGCAGAAGTTTCATCCGAGCTTTCTTTCTCTGCACCGTCAACGCCATCTCCCGGCTCATCTGCAACCGATCCTTACTCCTCGGCCTAATGGCCTATTGCCGTCTTATGTTCAGTGGATAAGCATTTCAGCACCACAGATCCACAATTGTGGTGGACGAATGGAACTAGGACTGCCCACCAGGCACTTTGTCTCTAAAAATAATGCACTATTTGTGGGACTTGACCGTGTGTTATGCTCTATTGTAAGATAGTAGGCAATCAAGGTAAAGATAATTAAGAGGCTAGTGCATTTTGGGACATAATAATTACAGCTGCCGCGTTAATGCAAATATATTAGCTGGGAATAGGTTACAGCACGCCTACCTCGTGTAGTCTAGAAAACAATGAACTATATAAACGTGTATTTAAGCTAAAGATAGAAAGACAGTGGTGCTGGCGGAGAGCCTTGTTTGGCTGAAAATAAGCCTGCATTATACTACCTCGTCACATCAGCCTCTGTTTACTCGGCTGTTTGCGCTGTCATCATTTTGCTGGTTAGTAAAAACGGTGCATGACACTCATGTACAGGGAGACAAGTGTTTTTCACAAAATGTGTTGATGTGTTCATGCACAACACTGACAATGTTTTCATCCGAAACATATTTACAATAATGAGAGCGTTGTAGTGCGTTATCGTTCACATAACTACTCTTTTTTTAAATAATTTAGCCTAATTGAGTTAAAACGTGCTCTTTAACAAAGAAATGTGTATAATTGTTTATATGGTGATGTTGTTTGTCAGGAGACATTTTTTCTTTTGAAAGAGTCTCAGTCAGTTAGTTTTTTACTCTGCGTGTCCAGTATCAAATTTTTCTTTCTTTTGAAATGAATTAAACAAAATCATGTTCTCGATGTATTGAGAAGTCGGAAAGCGCAAACTCGTGTTTCTCGGTGAAATATGTTGTTTATTGATAAATTTAAAATGGGAATTTTGGCTAATACCTATGGTAAAAACAAATACTATCTGACGTGGAAACTAAGAAGTTACTAAAAATACTCAACATATCGATGATTATTATTATTATTATTATTATTATTATTATTATCAGTTGAGGTTAAATGACTTCTGAAAACCCCCATCAGCCTTGTTTCCCGTGTCCTTGCAGGCCAATCCAGCTGAGTTTTATCAGTCGAGGATTGTGGCTTTACGTCATACTTACTGAAGAACTGTAATTATATTCTATTATGAATACGGGTCAATAAACACAAAATAAACTTATTTTATTTTATTGTATTATGGCGTCTTTGTACCATTCTGTCTGAACGGCGTTATTACACGGAATGTCCACACATTAAGCAATATTTAAGTGCCTTTGCAAATCCCACATTGTAATGTACTGCCCTTATTCCCACCATCCTATTTTCCTAAAGGAATCTGGCAATAGTCTACACTTTTATGGCACATTTATTGTTTTTTAATGCATCGATAACTTCTCAATACCATCATCACCAGAAGGAACGTGTTCCTCAGTCCTTTTTGAATTCCCAGAGAAAGAATAATGGCATTCTGCGACGTCTTAATTCGAGAGAGTGAGAGAGAGAGAGAGACGAAATGGGAAAGTCTCATAGAGTAACACTTAAGTCTTAAGAATTAAAATTTTATAAAAGCATTTAAGATAATTTAGTTTTCAAAATTTTCTTCAAATGCCACACAATGACCCAAATACCTCTAGGAAAGTAATCTGGCATTTGAATTGTATTTCAAAATGATTTTTTTCTTACTATCATCCTTTGACATATCCTCTGATCTAACTATCGTTTAGTAAATATTGAATAATATTGGACATACTTTATTTCCACACATACACCGGCCACTTAATTAGGTACACTCGTCCTTCTAAGGAAACACACTTCGAATACTTTTTACCTTCATGTTGACATGTTGAGTGCATCACACAGTTACCAGATTTGTCGGCTGAACGTCCATGATGCGACTCTCCTGTTCCATCACGTCCTAAAGGTGGTCTATGGGATTGAGGTCTGGTGACTGTGGGGGTCGTGTGAACAGAAATACTCATCACACCAGGTGATGTTTTTCTGATCTTCTACTGTCTAATTTCGATGAGCCCATGTGAACTGTATTCCCTCACATTCCTGTTCTTAGCAGACATAAGTCGGTGTGGCACATCTGCTTCAAAGTTTGATGTGTTGTGCGTTCGAAGATGCTTTACAGCATACGTTGATTGTAATGAAATGTACACCAGTCTGTCCTTTCTCCTTGAACCTCTGGCATCAACAAGGCATTTTCACCCAGAGAACTGCCCTCACTGGATATTTTCTCTTTTTCAAACCAGTCTCTGTAAACACTAGAGATGGTAGCATGCAAAAATCAGAGAAGGCCAGCAGTACTGCAAATACTCATATGCAGTTGAACCAGTATACCTAATGAAGTGGCTGGTGAGCCATAACTTCTGCACAGGAAAAAAAAAAAAAGCCCCCTCAATGTTAGGTTTAGTAACAACTTTTGTCCAACTTTTTAAAAGTTTGCTCAATATTTACAGAAATTTGCTGGCCAAACAAAATATTTCACATGTTTAGTTGACACATGTATCAAGTTCAAAATCTTAAGTTGACTCAACAGTGATTTGTATAAATCAGGTTCTATTTTGCTTAAAGTAAAATTAGTAAAATACCCGGAGAGCACCAGAGGCTTATCAGTCTCTTACTGATTCTTTTATATTACAATATCATAACCAAAAACTAGCAAATATGAACAGTCTTTTCTTAATGTGTCAGACACAAAAAAGTAATATATGGCAACAAGAGTTTGTTTGACAGCATATGAATCTGAGGGCAGCATGCCTCTCCAAGTCCAATAAAAGTCATTTGGATGGCTTCATGTGTGCCCATCCAGTCCTTTTGGAGCTCAGTGCAGACCACAGCCCTGACCAAACATCACTCCTAAAGCTGCTGCATAGTTACCCAGGCCCTC
>JAAGKR010003088.1:0-11173 GCA_011419295.1 Clarias macrocephalus
CTGTAGTACACTACTACATAATACTACACAATACTACACCACCCACACATTACTACACAACACTACACAGTACTACACAATACTACACCACCCACACATTACTATACAACACTACACAATATTACACAACACTACACAATACTACACCACCCACACATTACTACACAGCCCTGTAGTACACTACTACACAATACTACACAATACTACACCACCCACACATTACTACACAACACTACACAATATTACACAACACTACACAATACTACACCACCCACACATTACTACACCACCCACACATTACTACACAACACTACACAATACTACACCACCCACACATTACTATACAACACTACACAATACTACACAACACTACACCACCCACACATTACTACACAACACTATACAACCCTGCACAATGCTACACCACCCAGACATTACTACATAACACTACACAATACTACACCACCCACACATTACTACACCACCCACACAACACTACACAATACGACACCACCCACACTTTACTACACCACCTACACATTACTACACAACACTGCACAATGCTACACCACCCACACATTACTACATAACACTACACAATACTACACCACCCACACATTACTACACCACCCACACAACACTACACAATACGACACCACCCACACTTTACGACACCACCCACACATTACTACACAACACTACACAACAATACACCACAATACACAATACACCACCCACATATTACTACACAACACTACACAATACACAATCCTGCACAATATACCACCCACACATTACTACACAACACTACACAATACTACACCACCCACACTTTACTACACAACACTACACAACAATACATAGCCCTGCACAATACACCACCCACACATTACTACACAACACTACACAATACTACACCACCCACACATTACTACACCACCCACACATTACTACACCACCCACACAACACTACACAATACGACACCACCCACACTTTACGACACCACCCACACATTACTACACAACACTACACAACAATACACCACAATACACAATACACCACCCACATATTACTACACAACACTACACAATACACAATCCTGCACAATATACCACCCACACATTACTACACAACACTACACAATACTACACCACCCACACTTTACTACACAACACTACACAACAATACATAGCCCTGCACAATACACCACCCACACATTACTACACAACACTACACAATACTACACCACCCACACATTACTACACCACCCACACATTACTACACCACCCACACAACACTACACAATACGACACCACCCACACTTTACGACACCACCCACACATTACTACACAACACTACACAACAATACACCACAATACACAATACACCACCCACATATTACTACACAACACTACACAATACACAATCCTGCACAATATACCACCCACACATTACTACACAACACTACACAATACTACACCACCCACACTTTACTACACAACACTACACAACAATACATAGCCCTGCACAATACACCACCCACACATTACTACACAACACTACACAATACTACACCACCCACACATTACTACACCACCCACACATTACTACACAACACTACATATACACAACCCTGCACAATACACTACCCACACATTACTACACAAAACTACACAACACTACACCACCCACGCATTACTACACAACACTACAACACCACACCACATTACTAGAGAACACTACACAACCCTACCGAATACTTCATCACCCACTCATTACCACACAACACTACACAGCCCTACACTTTGTACAACACCCACACCTTTCTTATACAACACTACACAATACTACACCACCAGCACCTTCCTACACAGCACTACTCGCACCTTACCGCACAACACTAGACAACCCAACACAATACTTCAACACTTACACAATACTATGTCCTAAAGAATTAAAGAAACTTGTGTATGAGGTCACTTGAAGGACACGGGAGTGTATTTAAGATCGAACACTGAGGGAGAGAGATCAGACAAAACAAGAGAGAGTATATATGTGATCGAATGGTGTGTGAAATCAGACAGTGGGGGAGAGAGAGTGTGTGAGATCAGACAGTGGAAGAGACAGAGAGTGTGTGAGATCAGACACCAGAGGAGAGAGAGTGTGGGAGATCAGACAGTGGATGTGAGAGAGTGTGGGAGATAAGACATCGGGGGGAGAGAGTGTGTGAGATCAGACAGTGGAGGAGAGAGTGTGTGAGATCAGACATTGGAAAAAAGAGTGTGTGAGATTAGACATCCGGAGGAGAGAGTATGTGAGATCAGATGTTGGAAAAAAGAGAGTATGTGAGATCAGACAGCGGAGTAGAGAGTGTGTCAGATAGTGGAGGAGATCAGACATTGGAAAAAAGAGAGTGTGTAAGGTCAAACAGTGGAGGAGAGAGTATGTGAGATCAGACAGTGGAGGGGAGAGGGTGTGAGATCAGACAGTGGAGGAGAGAGTGTGTGTGTGTGAGATCAGACAGCGGAGGAGAGAGTGTGTCAGATAGTGGAGGAGATCAGACATTGGAAAAAGGAGAGTGTGTAAGTTCAGACAGTGGGAAAGAGTGTGTGTGAGATCAGACAGTGGAGGAGAGAGTGTGTGAGATCAGACAGTGTTGGAGAGAGAGTTTGTGAGATCTGACAGTGTTGGAGAGAGAGTGTGTGAGATCAGACAGTGTTGGAGAGAGTGTATGAGATCAGACAGTGTTGGAGAGAGAGTTTGTGAGATCAGACAGTGTTGGAGAGAGAGTGTGAGAGATCAGACAATGTTGGAGAGAGTGTATGAGATCAGACAGTGTTGGAGAGAGAGTTTGTGAGATCAGACAGTGTTGGAGAGAGAGTGTGTGAGATCAGACAGTGTTGGAGAGAGTGTATGAGATCAGACAGTGTTGGAGAGAGAGTTTGTGAGATCAGACAGTGTTGGAGAGAGGGTGTGTGTGTGAGATTAGACAATGGAGGGGAGAGTTTGTGAGATCAGACAGTGGAGGAGAGAGTGTGTGTGTGTGTGAGATCTGACAGTGGAAAAGAGAGTGTGTGTATGTGAGATTAGACAGTACAGGAGAGAGTGTGTGAGATCAGACAGTTGAGGGGAGTGTTCAGGTCAGAGGGGGAGAGAGTTTGTTTTAGAGTAGACAATAAAGGAGGGAAAGTATGGGCAAGTTCAGACAATGGAGGAGAGAAAGAGATGCAGAGAAAACAAAGAGAAAGTGTGTGTGTGTGTGTGTGTGTGTGTGTGTGTGTGTGTGTGTGTGTGTGTGTGTGTGTGTGAGAGAGAGAGAACTAATAAAATGAACAGGGAGGATTTTCTGATCTGTAGAGTGTGAACAGTGTGGAGTTCCTCTTCAAAGCTGTGATTGGTGTGTTGTTGGTCTCTCAGCTTCATTCGCCTCGGTTGCTCTCACTCGGATCTCGGGTCTTCAGAAGATAAAGGTGAGTGGTAGACGCGTCTGGGAGACTGGGAGACTGGGAGCACTGGGAAGTGATGACTACAGTAATATGTAGGGACGGGTTGTGCAGGTGGGCGTGGCCTATCAGTGCTGATCTGATGAGCATGAGCTTACACAGGAAGTCATCTTAAGTACAAACAGGAAAAAGAAAAAGGTTCAGGGAGCAAACGAACAATAGAAGGAGTGTGTGTGTGTGATTCAGCGGGAGTGCGTGATTCGGCACCTGGGGCTCTGCAGTCAGAGAAAAATAATCACTTTACAGCAGGAATATGCAGCGTTTATTACAGACAAGGAGGGAAGAAAACGTAATGTGTGTATAATTTTTGTATTTGATCGACTTTTATTTAATAAAACTGAGACTTTGATATTTATTAATGAATTAATCAGGTCACAAATTTGGGTTTTCATTCAACAGGAACAAATGAACAAAAATGAGAGTGAGACCGATCAAAAGAAAGAATGAGAAAGAAAGAGATCATTTATCAAACAGAAATGAAAAAAAAAAAAAACAAGTATAAGTGAAGTAACAAATGAATGAATGGAAGTAAGAGTGAGAGAGATCAAAAGAAAAAGATAGTTAATCAAACAGGGGAATGAACGAATAAGCAAAAAACTAAAAGTGAGAAAGATCAATAAAAAAAAATCTGACTAAAATGTTTTTTTAAGTAATTAAAACAAAAGGAACAGTCAGACAGATGAATGAAATGTGTGTGTTTGTTTCTTTATTAAAATAATCGTACAATTTCAAAATAAGTCTTTGTTCAATTTTAATGTCAGCATGAAGCCACACCCACTGATGAATATGTAAATGAAGCAGAGATGAGTTGTAAGACACAATTTTTTGCTCTGTGTATGTAATGGCATGTGTGTGTGTGTGTGTGTGTGTGAGAGTGTTAGAGTCCTACTTTGTTCTCACCCCGACCCTTTCTACACCCCCCCCCCCCCCTCCGCCCCGTGTGAGTGTGATTAGTCGCCTCTCGGGGCATGCTGGGAAATCACCTGCTCGGTTTAGCGCAGCGTTAGCGGGGACGTTAGTGAGGCGTGTATTCGGTTATTGCTGCGTTGTGGCTCCGTGACGCCGCAGGACTCCTGATTAGAGCGAGTCGAGCTGCGCTTGTCCTTTCTCATCGCACCCGGGTCGTTGTTGCGCTGGGATTTTTTCTGACATCGCAACAATTATAACGACGCGCACCGGAGCAGAAGAGCAGGCCCCATTTAAGCCCTTCTTTTTCTTCATATTTCTTTTTTTCTTTTTCGGGCTTTCACTCAGGACGAGCCCTCGGACCGAGAGCAGCGGGGAGTCGTTGTGACTCTGAATGGAGCGGCTTATCTCTGGCTCTCTCCCTCGCTCGCCCGCTCCCTCAGGACGCTCCGGGGGGTCTACCCCAGTGAGGGGGCAGTGGCAGCTGATCCTGCCCCCTGCTGCTCCCTCCTCCGTCTGCACTCCTCCACCCACATCATCCAGATTGTGTGAAAGCGGCATGAGGCACAAACAACAAACACACAGTGAGACAGAGAGAGAGAGAGAGAGAGAGAGAGAGACAGAAAGAGTGGGACAAGAGCAACAGATAAAGCTAGAGTGATAGGTTCATAGCTGAGTTATGGAGAGAGAGAGAATTGGTAAAAGAAAAAGGCAGAATATACTGTAGTACAAAGAACGGATAAAGAATTTGGAGAAGGAGAATAGAGGAATAATGTGAGAAAGGAGAAAAGAGACAAAGAGAGAAAGAGAGAGAGAGAGCTGGGGAATGTGGAAAATGCAGAGCGAGGCAAAATACGAAGAGAGAATGGAAGAGGAATAAAATGGGAAGAATTACTTGGGGAAAAGTTAATAAAAAATAGAAATCGGTTTTGAAATATTTGGGAAATGCATAAAAAATATATTTAAAAAAAAAGCAAAATAATTACACTATTTAAGTGTATGAATTAATTTGTTTGTTTATCCCTGTTCTCATGTATATGGACACTGAGCTATAACTCAATATAGCCATGACAGTATATACAGTACAGCAGCATATGCAGAGAGAGAGAGAGAGAGAGAGAGAGAGGGGAGATAATTGGGAGAAGGTGCGAGACAGACGGGGGGGATAGACATGAGTGGGTGAGGAAGACTGAATTTGGAGTGAGAGAATTTGGTTAATGGTAAGAGAAAGTGTGGGGGGAAAGGAAGAGAAAAAAGTTTTTAAACACAGAGAGAGAGAAAAAATATGTCTAAATAAAATTCAATTATAGAAAAATATTGAGTGTAAGAAGGGATGGAGACAGAATTAGAGAGAATGAAAGTGTGTGATGAGATGGAGGAGAGCAGCACTTACTGGAGGAGTTCCCTTTTAATTCTTTCTCTTCTGTTTTTGTCACATATACCTCAGAGCACGATGAAATAATTTTCCTGCATATCCCAGTTAGGGAGCCGGTGTCGGAGTGCAGGTTAGCCTGGAAAGAAAAAAATAATAAGACTGAGATAAGAGTTTTAGCAAGGAAACCTGACGACCTGCTCTTGATCCTGTGGGCGGAGCTTCATGAGCTATACATTGGAAAAGAATTCAAACCCATTTATTTAACTATTACATAGCTAATCTTGAAATTACTTTAATCTTACGTACAGTAACTCATCTTAGCTAAAGGTGTACATGGTCTACTTCACCTCAAAGACTCACAATGAGTCTATAATTTAGCTCAAACAATTAATATAACATGACAAATCCCCCAAAATAAATGTCTAAAAGAAAAAGTATTTTTTAAATATATATATATATATATATTTTTATGCTCATTCTTAGTCATGTGACCAGGACTCATTATAATATTTAAGTATAGGGGTAGCTGTAGCTGTAGGGGTAATTGTAGGTGTAAGTGTAAGTCTAATGGTATGTATAGCTGAAGGTGTAGTTGTAGGGATAGGGGTGGTTGTAGGGGTAACTTTAGGTGTATCTGTAAATCCTAATGTGGTGTAGCTGTAGGAGTTGTAGGTGAAGCCGTTTTACGTGTAGCTGTAGGTGTGAACCCAGGTTTAGGTGTGGCTCTAGGGGTAGGGGTGGCTGTAGGTGTAGGTGAAAGGGTAGGTGTAGCTGTAGGGGTGGCTGTAGGACTGGGTGTAGATGTAGGGTAGGGGGTAACTGTAGGTGAAGCTGTAGGTGTAACTAGGGGTTTGAGTGGCTGTAGGTGATGGGGTAGGTGTAGCTGTAGGGGTGGCTGTAGGTGTAGCTGTAGGTTTAGGGGTAGGGGTGGCTGTAGGTGAGCTGTATCTGTAGTTTTACGGGAGGCTGTAGGTGTAGGTGAAGGGGTAGGTGTAGCTGTAGGGGTGGCTGTAGGTGTAGCTGTAGATTTAGGGGTAGGGGTGGCTGTAGGTGAGCTGTATCTGTAGTTTTAGGGATAGAGGTGGTTGTAGGGGTAACTTTAGGTGTATCTGTAAATCCTAATGTGGTGTAGCTGTAGGAGTTGTAGGTGAAGCCGTTTTACGTGTAGCTGTAGGTGTGAGCCCAGGTTTAGGTGTGGCTCTAGGGGTAGGGGTGGCTGTAGGTGTAGGTGAAAGGGTAGGTGTAGCTGTAGGGGTGGCTGTAGGACTGGGTGTAGATGTAGGGTAGGGGGTAACTGTAGGTGAAGCTGTAGGTGTAACTAGGGGTTTGAGTGGCTGTAGGTGATGGGGTAGGTGTAGCTGTAGGGGTGGCTGTAGGTGTAGCTGTAGGTTTAGGGGTAGGGGTGGCTGTAGGTGAGCTGTATCTGTAGTTTTACGGGAGGCTGTAGGTGTAGGTGAAGGGGTAGGTGTAGCTGTAGGGGTGGCTGTAGGTGTAGCTGTAGATTTAGGGGTAGGGGTGGCTGTAGGTGAGCTGTATCTGTAGTTTTAGGGATAGAGGTGGTTGTAGGGGTAACTTTAGGTGTATCTGTAAATCCTAATGTGGTGTAGCTGTAGGAGTTGTAGGTGAAGCCGTTTTACGTGTAGCTGTAGGTGTGAGCCCAGGTTTAGGTGTGGCTCTAGGGGTAGGGGTGGCTGTAGGTGTAGGTGAAAGGGTAGGTGTAGCTGTAGGGGTGGCTGTAGGACTGGGTGTGGATGTAGGGTAGGGGGTAACTGTAGGTGAAGCTGTAGGTGTAACTAGGGGTTTACGGGAGGCTGTAGGTGTAGGTGAAGGGGTAGGTGTAGCTGTAGGGGTGGCTGTAGGTGTAGCTGTAGATTTAGGGGTAGGGGTGGCTGTAGGTGAGCTGTATCTGTAGTTTTAGGGAAGGCTGTAGGTGTAGGTGAAGGGGTAGGTGTAACTGTAGGGGTGGCTGTAGGTGTAGCTGTAGATTTAGGGGTAGGGGTGGCTGTAGGTGAGCTGTATCTGTAGTTTTAGGGAAGGCTGTAGGTGTAGGTGAAGGGGTAGGTGTAACTGTAGGGGTGGCTGTAGGTGTAGCTGTAGATTTAGGGGTAGGGGTGGCTGTAGGTGAGCTGTATCTGTAGTTTTAGGGAAGGCTGTAGGTGTAGGTGAAGGGGTAGGTGTAACTGTAGGGGTGGCTGTAGGTGTAGCTGTAGATTTAGGGGTAGGGGTGGCTGTAGGTGAGCTGTATCTGTAGTTTTAGGGAAGGCTGTAGGTGTAGGTGAAGGGGTAGGTGTAACTGTAGGGGTGGCTGTAGGTGTAGCTGTAGATTTAGGGGTAGGGGTGGCTGTAGGTGAGCTGTATCTGTAGTTTTAGGGAAGGCTGTAGGTGTAGGTGAAGGGGTAGGTGTAACTGTAGGGGTGGCTGTAGGTGTAGCTGTAGATTTAGGGGTAGGGGTGGCTGTAGGTGAGCTGTATCTGTAGTTTTAGGGAAGGCTGTAGGTGTAGGTGAAGGGGTAGGTGTAGCTGTAGGGGAGGCTCTAGGTTTAGTTGTAAGTGTAGGGGTGGCTGTAGATGTAGCTGTAGATTTAGGGGTAGGGGTGGCTGTAGGTGAGCTGTAGCTGTAGTTTTAGGGGAGGCTGTAAGTGTAGGTGAAAGGGGTAGGTGTAGCTGTAAGGGAGGCTCTGGGTGTAGCTGTAAGTGTTGGGGTGGCTGTAGGTGTAGGGTAGGGGTAACTGTAGATGTAGGGGTAGGGGTGGCTGTAGCTGTAAATCTAAATGAAATTTTATCTGTAGATGTAACGGTAAGTGTAGCTGTAGGGGTTGTAGGTGAAGCTGTCATTTCCGGTGTAGTTGTAGCTGTAGGAGTTGTAGGTGAAGCTGTAGGTACAACACTAGGTGTAGGTATTTGGCACTAACACTAATATAAAGCTCTAAATATTATTACCTGTAAATAATAAAATGAATCTTTAGGGTAAAGGAGGGAATTTATCATTCAGCCACTTCCTCCCTGAAGATGTTGAGTAGGTAGGCGACGAAATAATGAATTCTGTACACTCTGTACCACTATCTGTGTGTGTGTGTGTGTGTGTGTGTGTGTCTAATAGGGAGGCTTTTGGGATTTAGCTTGTGGCTGTTCTATATATAATCGCACTATTACATTGACATGAGAGTGACTTTTACACGCTGTGTGTCTCATAAATGCCTAATTAGGTAAAAAGTTCTCAATTATGATGGAATGATGAACGTATTTAAGAATTATGTAATGTTTTGGTTTAATCCGTAATTGTAGAGTGTACGCATGCTAAAAATATGATGATGTGTGTGCGTGTGTGTGTGTGTGATAGATTAGACTGCGGTGTGTTAAGCCGCTAACGCCGTGTGACCTCAACGCTCTCTTCCAGTCAAAGCCATAAACACACGCTGATTATGTTTTATTAATACAGAGAACACCGGAGCGCATTAATGCTGCGCTGAGGTTCTGAGAGACGTCCTGAAAAATCAATCAGTCCTCCATTACGTCTCCGCGGACGTCGCTCCGGTTCAGGACCGAGCTCGGGAGTCTCAGGAAGTCTTCTGCAAGGAGATGATTATTTATGGGTGGAGTCTTCGATGTCGTGTTGGTGCTGCATGACGCTCAGAGGTCAAGCTGTAGCGTCTTTAGGACAGATATGTCATTTTTCTGTGTGTGTGTGTTTGTGTGTGTGAACGACATAAAAGATAAACGGTAATTAACACTGTCTCCATATTGACATCAACATGTTTACCAACTCGTACAGAGGCTTTATGGAGTGTGTTTATGGCTCACAGATGTGCTATCCAGGAGCACTGTGTGTGTGTGTGTGTGTGTGTGTGTGTGTGTGTGTGTGTGTGTGTGTGTGTGTGTGTGTGTGTGTGGGAAGGAGACAGCCTAGAAGGGCACTGACATCTGTGCTGATTGATACTGACCTCTTATTGAACTTACACTCCTAATGCGCCTGACTAACACACACACACACACACACACACATACACACACTAATTACTAATTATAATATAATAGCTACGGTATATAATGTGTGTAACTATTGTTTAATGCAGTGTTTATTATATGGTAATAACAATGTAATAACACAAAAATAATTTTAAAAAAATTCGTAATATTTAAAAATAATATTTAGAAAATTAAACAATGTAAAGTAGCTGTGTGTGTGTTTCAGAGTAAGTCACTTGTCCACCATCTGCATCACTGTCCCTCACCTGTCAATTTTTCATGCATTCTAACACACACACACACACACACACACACACACACACACACACACACACACACACACACAGAGCACAAGCAGCTGAATAAATGTTGCATGTTAAATGCGGTATCAGGAGACAGTCACAGAGAGTCACTTTGCACAGGCATGCTTGTACTCTGTGTGTGTGAGTGTGTGTGTGTGTGTGTGTGTGTGTGTGTGTGTGTTGTGAAAATGCTCACACTTCACTAGCTGATGGATATACCACTACTCCCATTGTGGATATGCTTAATTTGCAAATTAATGAACCAGTTACAGTGCCGGAGTCATCAACAGTACTGTACAACACACACACACACACACACACACACACACACACACACACACACACACACATACACACACACACACACGCTGTGTGAGGTCTCAGTAGCCGAGAAACTTAGCGTGGCATGTCAGGACTCACTGGTGTTTTCGCAACAAATCTGGTTTGAAGACGGTGAATAATGTAGAGTTGTTTGTTTGATTGTTTGTTTGTTTGTTTGATTTAGTAAACGAGGCAATCTGCTGAGTTATAACCACAAACCTCCATGTCAGAGTGCAGATGATATCATACTCTTCAACCTGCTATTTTTCTGTTACATGAACAGCTAGCTACTGACTTAGCTTAGACTGTCTCCTTGTGAAACGAGATGTGGATTTTTAAGGTAGTTTTTGCATTAGCACGCAACATAGCTAGAAACATAGCTACGTAAAATAGGCACATCTGGTGACATAATGCCAACAGATATGCCTGGACGCACAGACATCTGGTGACATAACAAGGACACATCTGGTGACATCTGGAGAAACAACGCCAACAGACGCCTGGTGACATAACGTGAACATGCATGGTGAAAAAACAAAGACAGTGTCTAGTGACATAACAAGGACACGTCTAGTGACATCTGGTGACATAATGTGGACACGTCTGGTGACATAATGTGGACACGTCTGGTGACATAATGTGGACACGTCTGATGATATAACGCGGACACGCCAGGTGACAAAACAAGGACACGTTTGATGACGTAACACGGTCAAGTCTGTTGACATGACTCGGACACGCATGGAGACATAACGCAGACACGTCTGGTGACATAAAATAGACACGTCTGGTGACATAAC